>CM051241.1:75265805-75439805 GCA_027917425.1 Gastrophryne carolinensis
AAGAGACAACTGACAGGCTCAGCGGCCCCCTTTTATTCAGGCTTTCTCCTGCAATCACTCTGATCACCTGTGCAAGGCCTGAGATCAGGGAACAAACCTGAAAAGGATTGGGGAATGTGGGGAATGGGTCCTGAAAACCCGGCATTGACCGTGCCTGATACAGCATAGCAGGGGAAAAATACACCCCATTCAGGACTTTTCCATACACTTTACCACAATATATAAACCCTGGCAGCCCACTCACAAGGACCTCTATACCCTAGTCTGTAAGTTATCCATTCCATCCAAGGGCCACCTGCACCCCCACCACCACCCATATTGCATAAGCCCCTCCGTCCTCAACAGCTCTGGGCCACGCTTACTTTTCTAGGCTGTGGCACACACATAAAAACCAAGCATCCTTCCCCCGCCCCATTCTGCTTAAGAACAGTTTGAGGACAACACTTTTCAGGGGCCACTTTTTTTTTTACAAACTCTGCCACACATACCAACCAAGGACCTCTGAAATCTACCCTGAGAGCTACCAGCCCAATTTGAGATTCCTGAGTGTTGTGGGCAGGTAACGGCAACGAAAAGAGTAAATGACGCGATTAATCCGCCGCATCTTGTTTTCTGCTTCATCATCCGCCCGGCGGATGGTAAGCCGCTCGTAATACCTATTCTGTCATAGAAAACCACACCGCCTCTGTTCTTTTAAGGCTAACAACCTTTTGTGGATTTTCAAACAGGACTGACTACATGATGTATTAAGTGCAAATCATAGCGGCACCCCCCCTTCAAGTGACTTCTCATTTTATTGCCTGATGAAAACAACAAGAAGTGTATCTTACTTACCCCTCCCCCCCCCCCCGCCCCCATCTTCTGGTGACAAGACAGGTCCTTCTTCTAATTTACGCCTTCTCCAGAGAGAATACAATTGCCACACTCTTGTGCACGTCTGACAAATCCCCGTCTTGTCTGTCCTTCTAATTGCGAGGTGTCATTCGGTGAGCGACTGAGAAACTTCTACCTTCTTGATGCTTTGCTCGAGATGCACGTACACGCGGGGCTTCTGCCGCCATTGATTGTGATCGGGGACTTAATTAAATTTCGCTTATCCTAGGCGAAGACCACAGTTAGAGAACATGGCAACAGCCAATCAAGCCTGCAGAGACAAAGTGCATTAGAGAGCAGGTTTGAGGGGCAAAGACATCCGAGAGGGACAATGAGATATAGTCCCTCCACGTGACAGCTGTCTGCCTGGGTGGAAAGGAATTATTGCTTTTATTTATTTGACTTTTATTAGCAGACATAAGCCCCTCTTTGCAAATCCAGCGAATGTTCTGGTCCAGAGGGACACTAAAATAACCTACACTGTATTAGACAAATACTTAAACCGGACCTTCACCCTGAATAAGAGTCTACCTTATATGTTTCCCCTACGCTGTACATACAGATTGCCCATATTAAATATCATCCTACCTGCATCTACTGCATTTTCTATGAGACCCTATGAGACTCCAGGGCAAGCATACTCACTCCCCCCAGATTCGGGATATCCCACTGCGTCAAATCCCCCAGGTCCCCCGATAACTCACCTTCGCCCCTGGTCCAGCGATGCATGCATGAGCAGCGGATTCTACGAGAGCAGTCTATAAGACTCCAGGGCAGGCATACTCACTCCCCTCCGGGGAGATCCAGATTTGGGAAGCCCTGCTGTGTCAATCCCACCAGGTCCCCCAGAACTCACCTTCTTTCCCAGTATAATGACGCATGCGTGAGCATTGGCCACATCCCCACTATCCCTTTAGCAGGACTCATCTGATTGAGGCCTGAAGGGAAAGTCTACATTCGTGGACCTCCTACCCCCAATTTTTCATCGACGTGTTTCTATAGATCATGGATACTCAACTGGTGGACCGCAGTCCAAATGCGGATCTCAGCACCAGATTTTCAAACCCCTGCCCTGACAGCTTGCTTCCATGTTGTTGTGCTTTAGTTTCTCTGCCACGATCATGGCTCCCTGGAACCTAGCAGTGCAATATGAAGTACTGCATGGGCGGGAAGTGGCATTGCAAGGTACACACAAACTTTATTTCTCTGTCTCTTTGCCCCATCCAGTTCTCCCTCCCCCAGCTCAGCCCCATCCATCCCTGTCCCAACAACTTGTCCCCCCAGCTCTGCCAGATCCATCCCTGTCCTCCCAGTTTTGCCTATCCAATCCCTGTCCCCTCAGCTCTTCCCCATCCATTCCTGTTCTCCCAGTTTTACCCATCCAATCCCCAGCCTCCCAGCTTTGGCAGTCCATTACTCTTTCTTCCAGCTCTGGCCATCTACCCCCCCCCCCAGCTCTGTTCATCCATTCCTGTCCTTCTAGTTCTGTCCATCCATCCCTTCTCCATATCTCACTCCATCCCTCCCTGCCCTTCCTGTTCTTTCTCTCCATCCCTCTTCATTACAGCTTCTCTCCCATTCATCTCTCTCCCCTATCTCCCCTGAGCCCTGTCTATTCATCCTTGCTACCAGACCTTATTGCCAGTAACATTTTGGGCCCTAGTCCACCCCTGTACATGACCTGCACAGAATGCACCGGGGGGGTTAAAGCAGTGTGCTATGGGCCAGCGCTGTAGGTTCTGTGAGCCCCCCCCAAAAAGCTCCGGTTTTATCCCCCGTGCCAAATAGCATATTGTTTTGGGGGGGAGGGGGGGCAGTTTTGCCTGGGGAATCTATAGCCCCTCCCCCAGTGTGCTGATTTCTAACTATCCACCCCCCCCCCCCCCCCCCCCGCGACAGCCCTCCACCCGGACCTCCACCTCTCATCAGCTGCCTTTAAATGGACCTTTACAAAAAGTGGTTGAGTACCCCTGCTATACCTATAGTGGTTGATATACCCATGCTATATGGTACCTATGTATTATGCACAACTGCCCGAAGTGCCAGCCCAAATTCCATGTATGTAAGGTACCGAGTGCCAGCCCATAAGGTTAAGGGGGCCCCACCATTGTTGTTCCTCCACCTTATTTATTGGATTTGTAGAAGCCTTGATGGGGACCTGTTCAACGTTCGTACCAGGGCCTGGCTACGCCATAAATAAGAGATTTCTTGATGACAGGTCCTCTTTAGGCATGTTTTTTTTTTCTAACAATGAAGGTGGACTGTTCTCCTCTCCTTGCTGCCTCCTCGGTTATTGTGTGCATTATGATTCCCCTCTGATAAGAATGCTGTGAGCAGCCAGTAGACCTTCCCGCCAAAGCTTAGAACAATTTGCATCACCATTAATTGAATTACTAATGTAATTAACGTAGGTGAACTGCTTTAATTAGAAATAAGACAGGGAGAGTGACATGCTGATATAAAGCATCTGGAGCTAGACTAATCTTTAATTTTAATTTTAGAAGGAGAAGGATTGCAGTACAATTAGCTCGGCTCTCCTGGGAGGTGCTGAATGTCGTCCTGATTCACTTTGCTGGCATACGACTCTATCCAGCAGGACCTTCTCAGCTTGCCCCACCAATGAGGAGGGGTCATGTGACTCTAAAAACATTGCAGTCTGAATGGATAAAAGAATTCAGGAATTTACACAACGCAGACCATGCAATTAAATATTGTAAAGTATTAAAGTGGAATTCCAATAAAGAGTACAGTATGGTGCAGTGCAACCACTAGAAGCAGCCACAAAGCAGGGTTCAGGCGGCCCAGATGGCAGCAGTGACCAATGCTAATGATAAATGAGGGCCTGCCTTTCAAGGTTGGTTTGCCACGGGGCCAAATTCAAACTAGGGCTTAGCCATCACGTATAGAATATGGAGGGGGGCAGATCTTGTACAGAGTTGTGCCTGCCCCCCTCTTCCTATACCTATAATCTAACGACCTGTGCTCCTTGTTTAAAGCAGACTAACATCCTCCATGGCAAGGGTGTTGGTGGCCACCGGTGACATCTATAAAAAATCGGAACACCTCTCTCTGCACAGATCCCTTCAGTTTTTTGGGTGGGAATGTATCTGCTAGATACATTCTGCAACAGAAACACTCTTCTAGTTTCATGTAGCTTTCCTAAAATAAAAAGGCAGGGAGTCAAGTTATATAAAAAAAAAATGCAAACATAATCATTTAAATGTGTGGTTACAGACATACCCCTCGATTCAAAGAGCAAAAGTTAATTGATTTCGTATCGAGAATCGTAAGTTTGGGTGGGTGTTAGTCATTTTTTGCTGTTTTTTTGGCCATTTCCGACTCGCACGAGCCTACGTACGAATGCGTATATGCTCTTACGATCAGCGGAAGTTCGTTCCTAAATTTTAGGATCAAAACGTAAAACTTAGGATCAAATCCTAAAACTTACGATCAAAACGTAAAACTTAGGTTAATTGGATGTGTTTAGGTGTGATTCAGAGAAACCTCTAAACGCGTTTTAAAAGAAAGCCACAGCCGACACCTTTTAGCAGCCGGATTGCTGTTCGTGAACAGGTTTTTTGGCTATGTGGAGGGGTCTGCGCGTCTTGTGCTCCAATGAACTGCATGTATCAGCATGGCCGAGCCCATAAATTGTATTGCAATGCATACCTGATTCATGTATGCCTTATAAAAGCATTTTAATGTGGACCTTAATTAGTCCTTTGCATGTAAACCTTTATTTTGCAATATATTTGCGTTAATTAAAGAAACTTATGTCCTTTGTTATTTATTTTCAAATTGAGGTACTAGAAAAATATTTTTAGATTGCATTTATTGGTGTAGTTGTTTACCTTTGCTTTGTTTAATTATTTAAGCACATCTTTGGTCAGATGCATCACACTTACTGAGGAGAGGAGAGCGGGATAAAGTGCAGGATGTGGGTTACTGCTGTATTTTGCACAGACACAGCAGAGCTGGGGGCATGGAAAGGTCAGAAATCAAAGAATCCAGAGCAACACAGTCACAAGGCCCTTTCTGTTTGCAGGCTGCCCGATAATACCTGAGCCGCCATCTTGCCTGTTTCTAGGCTCATAACATGCAGAAGTTGCTGGGTGTTTTTTAATATTTGTGAGCAATCTGTATGTAGAGGGTGTGGGTAACCACACTAAAAATTTAAAGTTGGACCATTTGAAGCAGAAATATTAAAATTAAATCCACAAGTAAAAAATGCAAGTTAAGTAAAAATTAAACAAAGTAAGATTTACTTATGCAAATGCATTCATTAATGGTTGGTTACTAAAAAATGAATGAAATAAAGAAAAATAAAAGACCAAATATTTAGAATGCACTTTAATGAGGTAAGTTTGTAGTGCGGAGCCGCAAGATCAGAAGGATTTACGTCCAGACCAAAAAGGAAAAAGGGCAAAACCAATGTTGCAACCTGAGAAATGAAACGGAAAATTCAGGATGGAAACTGACATAGGTCTGATTCCCGAACTGCCATACGAACGGACGTATATTTTAGGATAGAAACGTATTTGCTTATTGAATCACTCGCAAGTTCATACGAACGCACGAGCGGACGTGAAAAATAGGATGATCGTGAGCCAAATCCAAGCTGTTACATGTTTCTTTGAATCAACCCAATAGAGTTATTTTGCCCATGATAACCACATAATTATTCTGCCCAGGACAGTTGCAGAATTATTTTGCCCAGGACAGATGCAGAAAGTTTTTGCCCAGAACAGATGCAGACAAAACAAAAACAACTGGCAACAGCTAACAATAAACCCTGCAGATGATTTAGCACCCTCTGCTGTGGCAGAAGTTGGGTGGGTTGAACCGATCCCCTTGTGGGATGAGAGCTGGTTGCACAAAAACACAGGACATTTGTAGATACTCCCCCAGAACATTAAAAAGATGCACACTAGATGCTTTTATAGGCAGCTATCAGAGGGCCACATAAAAAGGCTTGTAGGGCCACATCTGGCCCCTGGGCCTTAAAGTGGACCATCACCCAGGATTTTGACTTTCCTGGGTATTGGTCCACTTCCGCGGGGCACCCCGATCGTGGGTGCCCCGCTGTGTGAAACCCCCCAGAAAGCCCCGAAAACTCACCTGACCCCGCTCCCACGTGACTCGCTCGTCCAATCGCTGCCGACGGACAAGGAGAGGCAGCGACGGACAAGCTGAGCGCGGGCCGCCGCCTCCCGCGCGTCCCACTTACAGGGGGAACGAGGATCGGGTAGGATTTTCGGGGATCTGGGGGGGGTTTCACACAGCAGTCAGGGAGCTGATCGGTCCGGGAATCTTATAGATTCCCGGGCCGATCAGGGAAGGGTGTTGGTCCACTTTAAGTTTGACATATGTGGTTTAGACTACTTGGTTTCAGCACCATGGACAGGTACCAAGGCGTGCACCAGCTGCTTTTTTAGACAGCTGTCAGAGGGCCACATAAAAAGGCTTGGAGGGCCACATTTGACACCTCGGCACTGAGTTTGCCATATGTGGTTTAGACTACTTGGTTTCAGTACCATCGACAGGGACCAAGGTGAACACCAGCTGCTTTTTTGGCAGCTGTCAGGTGGCCACATGAAAAGGCTTGGATGGCCACAGTGTTGGATATATGTGGGTTAGTCTATTTGGTTTCAGCGCCATGGACAGGGTACACACCAGTTGCTTTTATAGGCAGCTTTCAGAGGGCCACATAAAAAGGCTTGGAGGGCCACATCTGGCTCATGTGCCTTGACTTTGACATATGTGGGTTAGACTATTTGGTTTCAGCACCATGGACAGGGAGCAGAAGTACAGTAGTCCTCTTTGTAGAGCCTATAGCCTCGATTCAGAGAGACAAAAAAAAACTTCCGTTTTAGTGCCATTGTCGTATCATTTTCAAAAGTTCCCGCTCTCGTATGAATGTGCGAGCGATTCCAAGCATGCATTGTAAACCTTCTGTAAAGTTTCCGTCCGCTCGTATGCCAGAGTACGAGTACGAGGATGTCATTTTCCATCGAGACTATTCTCAGTGTGCCACACACCCCGCTTCCCCTTTAATTCTTACGATCGGGTTACTCCACCGCCAGGTGGCAACGTTGCAGAGAGAAGTCTTGAAAATGAGCCCCCTTCCGGCCTATATATACCTGGGACCTCCCATTTAACACCAGTGTTTTCTCTCTGCATGAGGCGACAAGACAGAAGAAAGAAGTCTCCTACTTGCAGGTAGCCGGGGTCTTACCCCGGCACCCCCTTTGGGTCTATTTCTGCCCAGTTTTGATTGTTTGTTTACCTAGATGGTTAATGGAAGCCTCCCAGCCCAGGCTGCTCACTGGGCAACGGTAGATGGCATCATGGCACTATAGGTGCCTAGGAGCTTATCTCCTCCACTCGACCTCACACGTGGGGCAATGCGGCTATCCGGCATGGTGATCCGGATTTGGGATGCCCCTGTCCCGTGGTTCCCCTTTGGCCATTTCTCTCCCGTTGCGGTCCCTTCTCCCTTCACTATGGGGGGGGGTGGTTTTGGGGGGTTCTTATACTGTGTGCATGTTGTGTTTAACGTTGCTGTGCTTTTAAGAGTGATGGCAGTCTCAGGCTCAGCGCCGCGGGTAGCGCTCATGTGGCCTGAACTGCTAGGGCTGTGTTATGACTTGCATGTTTCCCCCCCCCCCCCCCCACTGACTCCTAGGGCGTCTGGGCGCCCTCTCTGTATGCGGCACCGCCATTTGGTGGGCCACGCTGTTTTGAATTGGAGGGGGCGGGGCCTCGGCCCGCGTTTCGATGACGCGATGGCGGGGGTGTGGCTTGAGCTAGTTGTCTCGCAGCTCGGCCCCGCCGCACTTCCTCCTAATCAAGGAGTCAGGTGCGGGGGACTCGGCTGCAGGTTGCTGTGTAACTGGCTGGCTGCTGCTGCTGCTGCTCTTCGTGCTTGTTCAGGTAAACGGTCCCCACCTCGCGTGTGGGGCCGTCCTCTTTACTATAAGTTTGCTTCAGCATGTTAAAAAAAAAAAAAAAAAACTTGTTTGTTTGCTGGCTTTCAGTTTAACTCTTAAACCACTTTGGGGCTTTGCTATTGATATTTATGCTGCATTTTATTCTGTAATGGATGACTATGCTGCATGCTGCCTTTTCTTCTGGGGGTCTGACTGTTGTCTCTTTTCCCCCACAGATCCTGGGATCCCCTCACTGCAGTGGCTCTCCCGGTTCTGTTATACCTGGCTAGTCTTAGTACTCTAAATTGGGTTTTGTCCTAAGGTTTTTAAATTTAAATCCTCCCTTTCCCGGGACATTAATTATAAAGGGGAATCCCGGGTGGCTTATTGCGTAAAACCCTGGGTTGTTGCGAATACCATAAATTCACCATATGGAGGCTTCCGACAATACCGGAAACGGCTCTTCTGGGCCATCCAGGCTGTGTGGGGGTTGTGGGGTTCCGCTCCCAGGCGATGATGTCATATTATGCATTCCATGTGCAAAGCAGAACATTGCGCGCCAGTCTGTCGCTCCGGCTTCTGGCTCCTCGCAACTTCCGTCATCTCCTACCCCCCCTCCCTTATTCCGGTCCCCATGTGACATTGTCAAGGGTGGGGATTCGCAAGCCGAGGTGTGTGCACGATTGGACAACCTCGAGAAAATAATTTCCGCCAAAGTAGCTCAGAAGGCTACATCGAAGCGGAAACACCTTTCTCCAGCAGCACCTGCTTTGGAGGATGAGACGTGTGAAATAGTGGATTGGTCCGATTGTCCCCCTGATGAGGAGGGGGAACTCCTTGAGGAGTCGGATGAGCCTGCAGACCAGTTAGGGTTTGACGCTGCTGGCGATCAGGCTACGGGGGTGTCCTTTGACACCCCTTCCATTTTGGCTCAAATGTTTGAAATTTTGAATTTGGATCCGCCTGAGGCAGTCGCCCTGCCAAAGGGTGAGTTATTTGATGTTCCCCAGCCGCGTTTGGTGTTTCCCAGGCAACAACACTTTGTGAGGGTTGTCCTTAAGGAATGGGAACAACCCACGCGACTGGCTGGAATTCCTCCTAGTTGGGATAAACGCTATCCCTTTCCGGAGGATTTGGTGAAGCTTTGGTCAGTTCCCCCTGACGTCGATACCCCTGTGTTAGGGCTGTCTAGCACGGCTGTGGTACACTCTTCTGAGACCACTGCCATTAAGGATAGTGAGGATCGTCGGATTGATCAATTTGCTCGCCATGGTTTTATCAGTACCGGATCTACACTGCGGCCAGTGTGTGCTTCGGCGCTTCTTCTGTTGGCAGTTAGGTCCATGATTAGGGATCTGTACGCAGGTCTTGATCCCGCTTGTGATGAGTTTTGTTCTCTTAAACGGTGTGAGTTGTTTATTTCCTTTGTCTTGACCGCTCAGGACGATGCTCTGGCGATGAGTAGCAGGACAGCGGCGCTGCTGGTGGCAATTCGTCGGTCAGTGTGGCTGCCCCAGTGGACGGCAGACTTTATCTCTAAAAAGGTGCTTACAGCGATCCCTTTTTTGGGTTTGCGCCTGTTTGGTGATAAAATAGATTCAGTTGCAAAAGGTGGTAAATTGCCTCAACGCAAGAGGCCTCGTCGCCCCTTTCGGGGTGCGAGTGCCTTTAATCCTTCCTTTCGGGGAGTCAGAGCGGGTAAGGGGGCTCAACAGGTTCATCCGTACTCGGAAGTTTCGCATGGAAACTTTGCGTTCGGCCATCGGTTCTCTTCGGCAGGGGGACTTCATGACGTCCATAGACATCAAGGATGCTTACCTTCATGTTCCCATCTGCCGGGCTCATCAGCGTTTTCTTCGGTTCGTGATGAAGGACCAGCATTTTCAATTCGTGGCACTTCCGTTTGGCCTGCCCTCGGCTCCAAGAGTGTTCACCAAGGTGCTGGCAGGGGTGATGGCCATTTTCAGATCTCGGGGCATTCGTGTCGTACCTTATTTGGACGACCTTCTCATCATGGCTCCGTCCCTCAATCAATCAGAGACAGACACCAGGATGGTGGTCTCCACGCTGGAAAGCTTCGGTTGGGTGATCAACTTTCCCAAGTCCTCCCTCGCTCCGGCCAGGGTGGTGTCCTTTCTGGGAATGCAGTTGGACTCTTGTCAACACAGGGTGTTTCTCCCTCAGTCCAAAATTTATCTGATTCAGGAGTTGGCTCGGGTCCTTCTTTCCAGTCCTCGGCCGTCCATCTGTCTGGGGATGAGGCTGGTAGGGTTGATGGTTGCCTCGTTCGAGGCAGTTCCTTTCGCTCAATTTCACACGAGGACGCTGCAGCTTCATCTGTTGGCGTCCTGGGACCGGCGACCACGGTCGTTGGATCGGCCCTTCCAGTTGTCCTCCCGGGTCCGGCAGTCCCTCCAGTGGTGGTTGGTCTCGACCAATCTCTCGAGGGGCAGGTCTTTCCTGACTCCTCTTTGGGAAATTGTCACCACGGACGCCAGTCTTTCGGGATGGGTGTGATTCTGGAAGGATCTTCAGTTCCAGGGGCAGTGGGGACCTCAAGAGGCCCACTTACCCATCAATATTCTGGAACTGAGAGCCATCCGTTTGGTTCTTGCTCTTCTGACACATGTTCTGGGCCTTCCGGTCCAGGTCCGTTCAGACAATCGAACAGCGGTTGCTTACATCAATTATCAGGGAGGGACTCGCAGTCTGGGTGCTCTCAGAGAGGTGTCCCTGATCCTGACCTGGGCGGAGGCCCATGTTCCTTGTCTCTCAGCGGTTTACATCCCAGGGGTGGAAAACCAGGAAGCGGACCTGTTGAGCAGGGGCTCTTCCCGTCTGGGAGAATGGGCTCTCCATCCTCGGGTTTTTCGGTCACTGTGTCTCCGGTGGGGGACGCCGGAGGTGGACTCGTCACAATTGCAGGCTCCCGAACTTCGTGTCGCTCTCCCAGGATCCTCTGGCTCTGGCAGTGGACGCCATGTCCCTGAGCTGGGGGGATCTGGGGTTTCTGTACCTGTTTCCTCCGATACCCATGCTGGGCAGGGTGGTACGGAAGCTGGCTCTGGAAAAGGTGTCCACCATTCTCGTGGCCCCAAGGTGGCCAAGGTGAGTATGGTTCGCAGACCTTGTTCGGCTGGCAGTGGACCAGCTCGTTCTGCCTCTTCGGCCCGATCTGCTCACTCAGGGTCGGCTGTGTTACCCCAATTTACCAACGCTGGGTTTGACGGCTTGGCTGCTGAAACCTCCGTCTTGAAGGAGGAGGGTCTTTCTGACTCGGTCGTTAAGACTCTGATCAGTGCCTGGAAGAGGTCTTCTTCTATCATCTACTATAGGACTTGGAAAGCCTATATCGCTTGGTGTGAGATTAGATCTTTACCTTGTAGGGTCTTTTCGGTCTCCAGGATTCTGGAGTTTTTGCAATCAGGGCTGGACTCTGGTCTTCAGCTGAGTACTTTGAAGGGGCAAGTTTCTGCCTTCTCTATCTTTTTTCAGAAGCGTTTTGCGCTTCATCCTTTAGTTAAAACTTTTTTTCCAGGGGGTTACGCATGTGCGGCCTCCCAGAAAACCATTACTCCCTGTTTGGGACTTGAATTTGGTTCTTTCCGCTCTTCAGGCTCCTCCCTTTGAGCTGTTGCAAGATATTGCAATGGTATATATTGGCCGGAAGGGGGCTCGTTTTCAAGACTTCTCTCTGCAATGTCGCCACCTGGCGGTGGAGTAACCCGATCGTAAGAATTAAAGGGGAAGCGGGGTGTGTGGCACACTGACAATATCCATTTTTCAGGTGAGTACTCACAAAATGGTATTTTTCAGATTCATTTTCTCAGCTAACAACGTAGCCTTTCGTTTTTGCCCTTTTCCCATCGTATCCTCACATGAATCCTTTACGTTTCCCGATACATTCTGTTTCACTTTTTCCAAAAATATTCGTCCAGACGGAATCCTTACGATCTTGCGCCTGCGCACTACAAACTTAACTCATTAAAGTGCTTGCATATATAATTTCACTCCCATCACTTCTACTACAAAAAAGTTCACCCTAACCACTTAGCGCTATCCTGCCTCTTCCCTTTGGAGCCCTTAAAGCTCACCGAACCACTTAGCGCTATCCTGCCTCTTCCCTTTTTAGCCCTTAAAGCTCACCCTAACCACTAAGCGCTAGCCTGCCTCTTCCCTTTGGAGCCCTTAAAGCTCACCCTAACCACTTAGCGCTATCCTGCCTTTCCCTTTTGAGCCCTTAAAGCTCACCCTAACCACTTAGTGCTATCCTGCCTCTTCCCTTTGGAGCCCTTAAAGCTCACCCTAACCACTTAGCGCTATCCTGCCTCTTCCCTTTTGAGCCCTTAAAGCTCACCCTAACCACTTAGCGCTATCCTGCCTCTTCCCTTTTGACCCCTTAAAGCTCACCCTAACCACTTAGCGCTAGCCTGCCTCTTCCCTTTTGAGCCCTTAAAGCTCACCCTAACCACTTAGCGCTATCCTGCCTTTCCCTTTTGAGCCCTTAAAGCTCACCCTAACCACTTAGCGCTATCCTGCCTCTTCCCTTTGGAGCCCTTAAAGCTCACCCTAACCACTTAGCGCTATCCTGCCTCTTCCCTTTGGAGCCCTTAAAGCTCACCCTAACCACTTAGCGCTAGCCCGCCTCTTCCCTTTGGAGCGCTTAAAGCTCACCCTAACCACTTAGCGCTAGCCTGCCTCTTCCCTTTGGAGCGCTTAAAGCTCACCCTAACCACTTAGCGCTAGCCTGCCTCTTCCCTTTTGAGCCCTTAAAGCTCACCCTAACCACTTAGCGCTATCCTGCCTTTCCCTTTTGAGCCCTTAAAGCTCACCCTAACCACTTAGCGCTATCCTGCCTCTTCCCTTTGGAGCCCTTAAAGCTCACCCTAACCACTTAGCGCTATCCTGCCTCTTCCCTTTGGAGCCCTTAAAGCTCACCCTAACCACTTAGCGCTATCCTGCCTCTTCCCTTTGAAGCGCTTAAAGCTCACCCTAACCACTTAGCGCTATCCTGCCTCTTACCTTTGGAGCGCTTAAAGCTCACCCTAACCACTTAGCGCTATCCTGCCTCTTCCCTTTTGAGCCCTTAAAGCTCACCCTAACCACTTAGCGCTATCCTGCCTCTTCCCTTTGGAGCCCTTAAAGCTCACCCTAACCACTTAGCGCTATCCTGCCTCTTCCCTTTGGAGCCCTTAAAGCTCACCCTAACCACTTAGCGCTATCCTGCCTCTTCCCTTTGGAGCGCTTAAAGCTCACCCTAACCACTTAGCGGTTAGGTTCTTCTTCCATTTTCGGTCCCTAAAACTTACCCAAATCACTTAGCGCTTAGGTTCTTCTTCCATTTTCAGTCCCTAAAACTTACCCTAACCACTTAGCGGTTAGGTTCTTCTTCCATTTTCGGTCACTAAAAATTGCCCAAATCACTTAACGCTTAGGTTCTTCTTCCATTTTGGGTCCCTAAAACTTACCCAAATCACTTAGCGCTTAGGTTCTTCTTCCATTTTCGGTCCCTAAAACTTGCCCAAATCACTTAGCGCTTAGGTTCTTCTTACATTTTGGGTCCCTAAAACTTACCCAAATCACTTAGCGCTTAGGTTCTTCTTCCACTTTCGGTCCCTAAAACTTACTCAAATCACTTAGCGCTTAGGTTCTTCTTCCATTTTGGGTCCCTAAAACTTACCCAAATCACTTAGCGCTTAGGTTCTTCTTCCATTTTAGGTCCCTAAAACTTACCCAAATCACTTAGCGGACATCACAATCTTGATTTAGAAATATGTCATTGTCCCTTTGTTTTGTGTAAATGTATTTGTGCAAATAAATGGAACACCATTTTTGGGTTTGTTTTTTTTAATAATTATTAAACTGCCATTTTTGTTGGCCATTTATAAAATGTTTAAAATTATTACTACAATTTGGGCGAACATTCAAAAAACTATATACAATGTTTTTTTAAAAAAAACTATATACAATAAAAAATGTGTTTTTGACTAAAAAACTGTATACAATAAAAAATTGGTTTGTTACCAAAAAAACTATATACAGTAAAAACTATTTACAAATATACAGGGCCAGGAACCAGGACACTACTCTTCCTCTTCTGTTGTCCCCAATGTGTCCCGCATCGCCTGCAGATCGGCCACCAACTCAAGGACCCTCCGATTCATGTCAGCAAGTCGTTGGCGTGTGGTCCCTGGAACAAATTTCGAGACAAATATTATTGGGAGAACAATACATGTTTCTCACCTGTGGATTTAATGTATTTTATTAAACAAATTAACTATAAGCCACATATGTCATTCTTGCAAGGAATTAAGCTAATGAAGTGGCCACAGGTCATTAAGCCAATTAAGTGGCCACATGACAGTTGGGCAAGTAATTAAGCTCATTAAGTGGCCACATGTCACTCTTATATTGGCATTGACTTGGGCATTATGTATTTGTGTGCTCATGTGAAGTTATACATAAATGGCAATAATGGCATGACTACTTACTTGGTTGGTGGCCGAGAGATGGCTCGTTGGGGACAACACCATCAGGTCCTGGTTCCTGGCTCTGCTGTGAAGAAGTGCCTGTAGAAACATGGGCAATATGGTTAGTTTGGATGTCTGATTCAGCAGTCCTCAAATGTTTTTAGCTAAGTCTGGGTCACATCACTCACCTTCTCCAGGGTCTTGTGGGCTCCTATCTGCTGCCTCCTCAACCACTACCTCACCCGCACCCGAAGCATCTAAAAATACAGAATCAAGGAATCAGCTCTCTCAGGAGCTAGCGTGTATATCTGTGTGCGTAGACATGAAGAGTGACATACCAGAGGCTCCCGCATGCATGGCAGGGTATGACTGCCTGGCCACGCTGTGCCGCCCCTCCTCTGTGGTAAGGTCCAGGGGCTGGTCTGAGGAGGCCACAGAGGAGGGGTAGGCCCGCCGCCCTGGAGATCCACCACCTTCACTCACAGCTGCAGAATCATGCAGCACTGGTAGGCCTGTGCGCCTCCGGGTGCGGCGAATGCGGTAATCCATTTCCAACACTACCAAAGAAAAGGCATTCTAAATAAAAGGCCTAACTTCTGGCGTAGTTACATCTTGCATGCGATCGCTATGTACTTACTTGGGAAATGGATCCCGAAAAACCTCCGCACCCGGGGCATGTGCAGTCTTTTCAGGTCCGACCAATGCTGCATGATCTGTGTGTGGGTGAAGGTGGTGTCGGTCTGTTGTTGGATCTCGGCAATGATCTCCAGGGCGACGTTGCGTTTTTCAAACGAGTTGGGCAGGTAGTCGTACCTGCGCTCCAGCATGGTCTACAAAACACAAATCAAACATACCAATTAATTAAACATGCCTATAAATAATTGCAAACTATACCTTTTTATGGTCAATCACATTAAAACATACCCACATACACTTCTAGGCTAAGTAAACTTTCAAATCTGGCAGCACTGTTTTGCACGTGTGTGGCGTGCGTTTGGATGTGCATGTATTTTAGCCCAATTTGGATCCGATCTCTTACTTCGTGCGCATCCTTAACATGTCGAGCAGCATTTAGATGTCACTTTAAAGGCCTACAAATACACTTACGAGCATGATGATCTCTTCTTGTTGGCGGGTGAAGATAGTGGGCGCCATCTTTCTTCTTCTCGGCAGCAGATAAGTAATGCCCCAGCGGTTTCCGGGTTCCGCACGTCCGTGCGAACGGCCGGACATGCGCGTACGCGAACGCATAGGCGTCACACGGCGGATCCCTTATTTAAAGGTCCCTGCACACACAGCTCATTCTCTTTGAGAGTCCACCCAAAATGGCACCTAAAAAACAGATCGCCCAGAAGAAGCAGAGCAAGCGGGCTGAGCAGGCCGAGGGCCCGAAAACCAGGTCGCAAGAGCCTAAAACTTGCCCAAATCACTTAGCGCTTAGGTTCTTCTTCCATTTTGGGTCCCTAAAACGTACCCAAATCACTTAGCGCTTAGGTTCTTCTTCCATTTTGGGTCCCTAAAACTTACCCAAATCACTTAGCGCTTAGGTTCTTCTTCCACTTTCGGTCCCTAAAACTTACTCAAATCACTTAGCGCTTAGGTTCTTCTTCCATTTTGGGTCCCTAAAACTTACTCAAATCTTTTAGCGCTTAGGTTCTTCTTCCATTTTAGGTCCCTAAAACTTACCCAAATCACTTAGCGGACATCACAATCTTGATTTAGAAATATGTCATTGTCCCTTTGTTTTGTGTAAATGTATTTGTGCAAATAAATGGAACACCATTTTTGGGTTTTTTTTTTTTTAATAATTATTAAACTGCCATTTTTGGTGGCCATTTTTAAAATGTTTAAAATTATTACTACAATTTGGGCGAACATTCAAAAAACTATATACAATGTTTTTTTAAAAAAAACTATATACAATAAAAAATGTGTTTTTGACTAAAAAACTGTATACAATAAAAAATTGGTTTGTTACCAAAAAAACTATATACAGTAAAAACTATTTACAAATATACAGGGCCAGGAACCAGGACACTACTCTTCCTCTTCTGTTGTCCCCAATGTGTCCCGCATCGCCTGCAGATCGGCCACCAACTCAAGGACCCTCCGATTCATGTCAGCAAGTCGTTGGCGTGTGGTCCCTGGAACAAATTTCGAGACAAATATTATTGGGAGAACAATACATGTTTCTCACCTGTGGATTTAATGTATTTTATTAAACAAATTAACTATAAGCCACATATGTCATTCTTGCAAGGAATTAAGCTAATGAAGTGGCCACAGGTCATTAAGCTAATGAAGTGGCCACAGGTCATTAAGCCAATTAAGTGGCCACAGGACAGTTGGGCAAGTAATTAAGCTCATTAAGTGGCCACATGTCACTCTTATATTGGCATTGACTGGGGCATTATGTATTTGTGTGTTCATGTGAAGTTATACATAAATGGCAATAATGGCATGACTACTTACTTGGTTGGTGGCCGAGAGATGGCTCGTTGGGGACAACACCATCAGGTCCTGGTTCCTGGCTCTGCTGTGAAGAAGTGCCTGTAGAAACATGGGCAATATGGTTAGTTTGGATGTCTGATTCAGCAGTCCTCAAATGTTTTTAGCTAAGTCTGGGTCACATCACTCACCTTCTCCAGGGTCTTGTGGGCTCCTATCTGCTGCCTCCTCAACCACTACCTCACCCGCACCCGAAGCATCTAAAAATACAGAATCAAGGAATCAGCTCTCTCAGGAGCTAGCATGTATATTTGTGTGCGTAGACATGAAGAGTGACATACCAGAGGCTCCCGCATGCATGGCAGGGTACGACTGCCTGGCCACGCTGTGCCGCCCCTCCTCTGTGGTAAGGTCCAGGGGCTGGTCTGAGGAGGCCACAGAGGAGGGGTAGGCCCGCCGCCCTGGAGATCCACCACCTTCACTCACAGCTGCAGAATCATGCAGCACTGGTAGGCCTGTGCGCCTCCGGGTGCGGCGAATGCGGTAATCCATTTCCAACACTACCAAAGAAAAGGCATTCTAAATAAAAGGCCTAACTTCTGGCGTAGTTACATCTTGCATGCGATCGCTATGTACTTACTTGGGAAATGGATCCCGAAAAACCTCCGCACCCGGGGCATGTGCAGTCTTTTCAGGTCCGACCAATGCTGCATGATCTGTGTGTGGGTGAAGGTGGTGTCTGTCTGTTGTTGGATCTCGGCAATGATCTCCAGGACGACGTTGCGTTTTTCAAACGAGTTGGGCAGGTAGTCGTACCTGCGCTCCAGCATGGTCTACAAAACACAAATCAAACATACCAATTAATTAAACATGCCTATAAATAATTGCAAACTATACCTTTTTATGGTCAATCACATTAAAACATACCCACATACACTTCTAGGCTAAGTAAACTTTCAAATCTGGCAGCACTGTTTTGCACGTGTGTGGCGTGCGTTTGGATGTGCATGTATTTTAGCCCAATTTGGATCCGATCTCTTACTTCGTGCGCATCCTTAACATGTCGAGCAGCATTTAGATGTCACTTTAAAGGCCTACAAATACACTTACGAGCATGATGATCTCTTCTTGTTGGCGGGTGAAGATAGTGGGCGCCATCTTTCTTCTTCTCGGCAGCAGATAAGTAATGCCCCAGCGGTTTCCGGGTTCCGCACGTCCATGCGAACGGCCGGACATGCGCGTACGCGAACGCGTAGGCGTCACACGGCGGATCCCTTATTTAAAGGTCCCTGCACACACAGCTCATTCTCTTTGAGAGTCCACCAAAAATGGCACCTAAAAAACAGATCGCCCAGAAGAAGCAGAGCAAGCGGGCTGAGCAGGCCGAGGGCCCGAAAACCAGGTCGCAAGAGCCTAAAGCGAGGCTAAGGGCTACCACCAAGGCTGCGGCCAAGAAGGAGGTGGCAGCAGCCCAACAAAAGAGCAAGCCAACCAAGGCTGCACCAGCTCAGGCCCAACAAATGGGTAAGAGGGGACGAAGCCCAACCCCACCCTGCCCCACATCCCCCCCCCCCCACGTGGCACCAAGGCGATAGCCAAAGGCCAAGAACACAGGGCCAGAAGCCGCAGCAGGGCCCCAAGCCGCAGCAGGGGCCAAGGCCGCAGCAGGCAAAGAAGCCGCAGCAGGCAAAGGAGCCGCAGCAGGCAAAGGAGCCGCAGCAGGGGCCGAAGCAGGCAAAGAAGCCGCAGCAGGGCCAGAAGCCGCAGCAGGGGCCGAAGCCGCAGCAGGGCCCGAAGCCGCAGCAGGCAAAGAAGCCGCAGCAGGCCCAGAAGCCAGAAAAGGCAGCAAAGGCCAACGTCCCCCTCCCCACCCGCACGTGCCTCAAAATCCAAGGCCAAGAGTGGTCGACCCACCAGCTATGGCTCACCCCAGCCAAGGACCTCCAAGGCCCCACAGAGCCACAGGGTTCCAAGCAGCAGCTCAAGCTCACCCGGACCCTCTCTTGCTCGCCCACATTCTCCTCCGGCACAGGTTGTCATGCATTCCCCCTATGCCACATCTACACCTGCTACTTCAGTGGCCACCCAGCCCCGAACACCCAGTCCCTTTCCAAGTCCAGTAAGATCCACAGCCAGCCTCCAGTCCTTGAGGTCTCCTCCATACCCCCAGGCCAGAATGTCACCCCATTTGCCACCAAGCACCGAGGAGCCACAACCACCCCAAACAGGGCGCACATTGCGCCGAGGACACTTGAGTGGCCGTTTTGGTGAGTCCCAAACTCTGGCATTTGCTAGTGGGCTCACCTTATATTATGATGACCTATATGGGAGCAAATCAAAAACAACTAGCAAACAGCGCAAATCAGAGATTTTGGCAGAACTCACCAGGCAAGTCAATGCAGCGGGTGAGGAACTCAAAGACGTGGAACAGGTTCAGCGGAAGATATCGGACCTGAAATATGCCGTGCGGGAGAAACAGAATAAAAGGCGGCAGTACAGGTACATAGCTTATTTGTGGGTTTTTATTATTCTTGTCTATCCATCAGTGCGCTTAATTATGCTTACTATGTTTTTCAGCTGTGGAGATTAGCTCTGGTAGGCGACCGGGTGTCAGCAGTATAGAGGCGGAGGCAAACAGTTCGAAGTAAAGTCTGTGTTTATTTCACATAAACATCCACAAAAGCATATGTCCATACAGGTTACATCACCTTTTCAGGAAACCGCAGCATAAATGATTCAATCAGGCAAACAGCTTTTAGTCCTTGAGCAAAAGCCCTGTTTACAGTCAAAATAGGCCTCAGGTCCGCATGAAACAGCCTCCACAGGGGATTTCAGCCAGGCTCACAGAGTCTCACTCCCATGTGAGCTCTAGACAAAGGACAGGCCACAGCTGATTCCCCAGGCTATTTAAACAGCCCGCAAAACCCGGACCTGGGTAGTGGGATGGAGTCCCACCCTGCTCTACTCCATCCCAGTAAAGCCGTCCCAGGTTAGCCTTTCGGCTATTCTAAAGCAACAGCAGCAAACTGCCACCAGCAGCTGATGCTGGAAATCAGACTACACGACTTTACTGCACCAATGCCAGGTACATTGGTGCTACATACCTGCCGTCAATGACGGCCCCTTGCACCACCTTACCACATACCCCCCCCCCTTTGTTCAACCCTGAGGGGGTGGACACATGCCAAACAATGTGCTCGGGACAGGGCATCCGCATTACCCAATAATCGTCCCGCTCTGTGCTCAACTGTGAACTTGAAGTTTTGTAGTGACAAGAACCATCGGGTGACCCTGGCATTCCTGTCCTTAGCCTGGCACATCCACTTGAGGGGAGAGTGGTCCGTAATCAGACGGAACCTTCTCCCCAGCAAGTAGTAGCGAAGAGACTCCAGGGCCCATTTAATGGCCAAACACTCCCTCTCCACTATACTATACCGGGTCTCCGCGGGTGTTAATTTGCGACTCATGTAGACAACGGGGTGCTCCTCCACGTTGACTTCCTGAGACAGTACAGCACCGAGACCTACCTCGGAGGCATCGGTCTGCACTATGAACTCCCTCTTAAAGTCGGGTGTCACCAACACCGGAGACCCACACAGGGCAGACTTCAAAGCGGAGAACGCTTTTTCGGCCTGTTCATTCCACTTCACCATGACAGACTTGCTTCCCTTTAACAGGTCTGTCAATGGTGCCGCTAGGGTGGCAAAATTGGGAATGAACCGCATATAATATCCCACCAACCCCAGAAATGACTTTACCTGGCGGGTGGTGTTAGGCCGTGGCCAGTTACGGATGGCTTCTAGTTTGTTCACCTGGGGCTTGACCACTCCTCGTCCAATCACATAGCCCAGGTATTTTGTTTCTTCTAGGCCTAAAGCACATTTTTTCGGGTTTGCCGTCAACCCAGCCTTCCTGAGGGAATCCACTACGGCCTGGACTTTGGGTAGGTGACTTTCCCAATCCGTGCTATGGATAATTATATCGTCCAGATATGCCGAAGCATACCGACGATGTGGCCTGAGGACAATATCCATTAACCTTTGGAACGTAGCGGGAGCGCCGTGTAACCCAAAGGGTAATACCTTGTATTGGAACAGTTCCTCTGGTGTAATAAAAGGGTGGTCGCCAAGGATGGGAAGAATAGGGACTTGCTGCTGCCCTATCTGATGTTCGCAGTGCGAGAGGTGCCCCAGGCCTCTACGGGGTTCTCGCCCTTCGAACTCTTATACGGTCGACATCCACGGGGCCTGTTGGATATAGCCAAGGAGGCCTGGGAACAGCAACCCACGCCCCACAAAAGTGTGGTAGAGTACGTTACTCACCTACAAGAACGGATAGAGACCGTCTTGCCGCTTGTCAGAGATGAACTCATTGAGAAGCTAGGCCAAGCCAGGTACTTTTCGGTTTTGGACCTCACAAAAGGGTACTGGCAGGTGCCCTTGACTGAGGCTGCCAAGGAGAAAACAGCCTTTTAACATGGTCTTTAAAGTTTGATTAAACCGTTCTACTAGGCCGTCTGTTTGCGGGTGGTAAACGGATGTCCGCAACTGTTTCACCTGCAGCAGTTTACAGAGCTCTTTCATTACTTTCGACATAAACGGGGTACCTTGATCGGTCAGGACCTCTTTAGGCAGACCTACTCTGGAAAACATTTCCATAAGCTCCTTAGCAATGAGCTTGGCAGAGGTGTGACGCAGGGGCACTGCCTCAGGGTACCGCGTGGCATAGTCCAAGATCACCAGAATATGTTGGTGCCCTCTAGCGGATTTTGGCACTGGACCCACTAGATCCATGGCAATCCGCTCAAAGGGTACCTCAATAACTGGGAGAGGAACTAAGGGACCACGGTAATGAGGCTGAGGGCTGGTCATCTGACATGTTGGGCAGGACTCACAATATCTCTCCACCTCCTTGTACACACTGGGCCAGTAGAATCGTTGTAAAACGCGGTCCAGTGTTTTCTGCTGGCCTAGGTGTCCACCCAGAACATGTTGGTGGGCCAAATCCAACACCAACTTGCGATATGGATTGGGTACCACCAATTGTTCCACCACCTCTTCACGTACCTTGTTTACTCAGTACAACATTTCCTGGTGAACCACAAAGCGAGGAAACTGTAACTCCGCCCCTGGCTGTTGTGGTTCACCTTCCACCTCAAGAACATTCTCCCAGGCCCGAGACAGTGTCGGGTCCTGGTGCTGAGCGGTACCAAAGTTAATTGTGGAGACATGGAGATCTGCCAACTCTGGACCTGTTGCCAACCCTTCCACATCTCCAACCATAACATTTAGTGGGGTTGACTCCCCCTCTTCCATTTTAGGGGCGGGCACCTCTTCCACGTTGCCTCCTGATTCCGGTTCCCAGGGCACCGGGGTCTCCCCTGAGTAGGGCCAGTCTATAGGGGACACACCCGCCTCGCGGGTTTCCGGAACTGCCAACTTGGCCCACAGTGACCTGAACCCTGGAAAGTCTCTCCCAACAATCAGTTCATACGGGAGTTTAGCGGCGACAGCGACTTCATGTTTCCAGCTGCTGGAGACGGTGGTAAGAGACACTTGTGCTGTGGCATAGTCTCTCAAGTCCCCATGAATGCACAAAACCCCGGTTTTCCGCCCAGTGTACTCATCGGGCAGTACTAAGGCGGGTCTTGCCAGGGTAACCATACTCCCCGAGTCCAAAAGGGCCACAGCCAGGGTGTCTCCCACTTTCACCTGACAGAGGTGACTTTGCCCCACAAGCTCAGGGACACCGGCAGCACACAGCCTCCTGGCATACATGGAAGGGCGGTAACCAAAGTTCACGTCCAGGGGCTCCCCCTGGTGGGGACAATTGGCTCCGATATGTCCCGGCTCCTTACATCCCCAACACAACACTTGGGCAGGGACTTTGGGGGCTAGGTCCTGAGGGGGTTTAGGGGACGCCACTTGCCTGAGCTGGGGCGGGGACCTCCGGGGTTTCCCCAAATCCCTCCTCATGGTGCCGCCTTGCAAGTTCCTGGTGGCCTCATATCGCTCCACTAGGTCCACCATCCCTAGTGCGTTGTCAGGGGATACCTGGCCAACCCAGTGCTGAAGAGGGTGCGGTAAAGCCCTCCAGAAAATGTCCGCCAGCAAGCGGTCCAACATGGCAGTGGGGCTTAACAACTCCGGCTGCAGCCATTTTTGCAGCAGGTGCAGCAGTTTATAGTACTGGGGCCGGGCGGGCTCTGCCGACTGGTAGCTCCACTGATGCACCCGCTGAGCCCGAACCCACACATTCACCCCCAGTCTGGCCAGTATCTCACCCTTCAGAGTCGGGTAGTCAGCAGCTTGGTCCTCTGGGAGATCAAACAACACCTGCTGGGGTCCAGACGCCAGAAATGGAGCGATGACATCAGCCCACTGGTCATGCGGCAACTTCTCCCTTGCAGCCACCTTTTCAAACACCGCCAGGTAAGTCTCAACGTCATCTGAAGGGGTCATTTTTGTGAGCGCCGAGCGGACAGCTTTCCGGGCATCAGGAATACTTTTGGGCGCACCTGCAGCTTGCAGCGCCATCATATGTTGCAAAAGCAGCTGGTTGGTCTCCTGCTGCTGCTTGTAGTCCTCGCGCTGCTGTCTGTTGGCCTCATGCTGCTGCCTGTTGGCCTCCTGGTGCTGCAGATTCGCCTCCAAGAGCACTTTCACGACCGCCTCCATTTTGTCTGCAGTCCCAGGTAGCAGCCTGGCAGGTTTAATATAGGACATGCACAAAACAAAAACTTTTTTGTCGGTTGCTCCTAGCAACGGCCTCACTGCTGTGCCCGCATCTGACACCAAATGTGGAGATTAGCTCTGGTAGGCGACCGGGTGTCAGCAGTATAGAGGCGGAGGCAAACAGTTCGAAGTAAAGTCTGTGTTTATTTCACATAAACATCCACAAAAGCATATGTCCATACAGGTTACATCACCTTTTCAGGAAACCGCAGTATAAATGATTCAATCAGGCAAACAGCTTTTAGTCCTTGAGCAAAAGCCCTGTTTACAGTCAAAATAGGCCTCAGGTCCGCATGAAACAGCCTCCACAGGGGATTTCAGCCAGGCTCACAGAGTCTCACTCCCATGTGAGCTCTAGACAAAGGACAGGCCACAGCTGATTCCCCAGGCTATTTAAACAGCCCGCAAAACCCGGACCTGGGTAGTGGGATGGAGTCCCACCCTGCTCTACTCCATCCCAATAAAGCCGTCCCAGGTTAGCCTTTCGGCTATTCTAAAGCAACAGCAGCAAACTGCCACCAGCAGCTGATGCTGGAAATCAGACTACACGACTTTACTGCACCAATGCCAGGTACATTGGTGCTACATACCTGCCGTCAATGACGGCCCCTTGCACCACCTTACCACACAGCTTACAAACTGGCGGAGGATTTCCCACAAAATTGAAATTTACACAGGCTGAGGAGATGGTGCTGGGCTTGCTCCATCCTGTGGCCTTAGAGGGACACTCGGGCCAGCAGGACACCGACAACCCGCCAATTCCAGCAGGTTAGTAATGTGGGAATGACCCCAAAAATGTGTCTTAACCTACACATAGGCAGCAAGGCCTAGCTAAACACATGGCTCTAGGGTGTGGCAGCAAGGGCTAGTTAAACACATGGCTCAAGGGTGTGGCAGCAAGGGCTAGTTAAACACATGGCTCAAGGGTGTGGCAGCAAGGGCTAGTTAAACACATGGCTCAAGGGTGTGGCAGCAAGGCCTAGCTAAACACATGGCTCAAGGGTGTGGCAGCAAGGGCTAGTTAAACACATGGCTCAAGGGTGTGGCAGCAAAGGCTAGTTAAACACATGGCTCAAGGGTGTGGCAGCAAGGGCTAGTTAAACACATGGCTCTAGGGTGTGGCAGCAAGGGCTAGTTAAACACATGGCTCAAGGGTGTGGCAGCAAGGGCTAGTTAAACACATGGCTCTACGGTGTGGCAGCAAGGGCTAGTTAAACACATGGCTCAAAGGTGTGGCAGCAAGGGCTAGTTAAACACATGGCTCAAGGGTGTGGCAGCAAGGGCTAGTTAAACACATGGCTCAAGGGTGTGGCAGCAAGGCCTAGCTAAACACATGGCTCTAGGGTGTGGCTTGTAGTGGAGTGCTCACTTTGACCAGGGTGTGTCATGTGTGTCGACTGGTAATGTGCAAATTGTGGTTCCGGGAGCGTGACATTATAACAGGCCTTATGGATGACCTGGTACAGCAAGTACAGGCTATGGCCACAGCTATAAATCAACTTGCCCAGAGAGTGGCCAATCAAGAAACCAGGCAAAACCCTGCATCCGCTGTACCACCTCACGTGCCGGAGCCGAAGGTCCCGTTACCGGAGAAATTTTTTGGAGACCGAGCCAAATTCTCCAATTTTAAAAATTCCTGCGAGCTGTACTTCAGATTGAGGCCCGTATCCTCAGGCACAGAGACCCAACGGGTGGGGTTAGTTATCTCCCTTTTGCAGGGAGATCCCCAATCATGGGCTTTTAGCCTGCCTCCCGATGATGCTGCCCTGCACTCCGTCACATCTTTTTTCCTGGCCATGGGTGTGTTATATGCCGACCCAGATCAGCAGTCCACAGCCGAAAACAGGCATCGGGCCTTGAAGCAAGGTCGGAATACGGCAGAAGATTATAGCGCCGAATTCCGACGGTGGGCAGTAGAGTCCAGATGGAATGACCCAGCCCTGTGCAGCCAGTTCCGTATGGGTCTATCGGAGGGTATCAAGGACGCATTGGTTAATTTCCCTACGCCCGCAGACCTCGACCAACTAATGCAGGTCACCATCAAAATAGATCGGCGTCTTAGAGAAAGAGCCAGGGAAAGGGTTAGGACTTCCTCGTCCTTTAAGCCATCTCAGAACCCTAACCCACTGTCTTCCCTCGGGGTAAACACACCTTCTTCCTCACAGGAGGAACCCATGCAGGTCGGAAGAGCTCGCCTTACCCAGGACGAAAAACAGCGAAGACGCTCCATGGGTCTATGCTTATATTGTGGGAATCCGGGGCATTTTGCTAGGTCCTGTCCTAACAAGGGATACCCGGCGGGAAACTCCCTCGCCTAGATCAGGAGGAGAGTACTGATCTAGGTGAGTCTGTTAATTACTCTCATTTAAACAAGATGCTAATTCCCATAGAGCTTTCCTGGGGTCCCTCCAAACAAGCAGTGTCCGCTTTTATTGATAGTGGAGCTGCGGGCAATTTCCTGGATCGGAGCATGATCTCCATCCTGGGGATTCCTCTGGTACCCCTTGGGAAATCTCTACAGGTTCTGGCCATAAATGGGAAGACCATCCAGGGAGGTCCAGTCAGTACCAAGACCCCTCCTCTCAATTTAATTGTCGGCTCTTCCCACTCTGAGTACATCGAGTTCTTGGTTTTCGATTGTCCGGAAACCCCAGTAGTTCTGGGATACCCATGGTTAAAGCTCCACAACCCCATTTTAGACTGGCAGACTGGGGACTTGGTTAGGTGGAGTAATTACTGCAAGACACACTGTTTCTCCACGGCCCTTAGAAGTTTTCAGATGCTACCCCAGGGGCTGCCTCATCCTTATGCGGATTGGGCTGATGTTTTTTCTGAGCGTTTCGCAGATTCCCTTCCCCCACATAGGGCCTATGACTGCCCCATTGACCTGCTCCCTGGAACGATCCCTCCTAGAGGGAAGATTTATAATCTTACCCGGCCGGAGGAACAGGCAATGAAGGAATACATTGCTGAGAACTTGAGTAAGGGGTTCATCCGTCCTTCTACTTCACCTGCGGGGGCTGGCTTCTTTTTTGTGGAGAAGAAAGATGGTGGTTTAAGACCTTGCATAGATTACAGGGCCCTGAATAAAATTACGGTAAAAAACCGGTATCCCCTTCCCTTGATCAGGGATTTATTTAATCAAGTAATAGGTGCTCGGGTTTTCTCCAAGTTAGACCTAAAGGGGGCCTACAACCTGATTCGTATTCGGCAAGGGGATGAGTGGAAAACGGCATTTAATGTTAAAGACGGTCATTACGAATATCTAGTCATGCCCTTTGGCCTTTGTAATGCTCCTGCTGTCTTCCAAGACTTTGTTAACGATGTCTTCCGAGACTATTTGGGCAGATTCATGGTAATTTATTTGGATGATATCCTCATTTTCTCTAATTCTTTGTCCGAACATAGACAACATGTGAAGATGGTTCTTCAAAAATTGAGAGAGAATAACCTATATGCCAAGATTTCTAAATGTATGTTTGAGGTCACCACCGTTCCTTTTTTGGGTTATGTAATTTCTAGCCAGGGATTGGAGATGGATGCGGAGAAAGTTTCGGCGGTGCGGGATTGGGTACAACCCAAAACCTTAAAAGAATTACAGCGTTTTTTAGGTTTCGCTAATTTCTACCGACGCTTTATTAAGGGTTTTTCCAATATTGTTGCTCCTCTCACCAACCTTACCCGCAAGGGCGCCTTTACTGCAAACTGGTCTTCATCAGCTAAAGAAGCCTTCCTGACGCTAAAACAGGCTTTTACTTCAGCACCAGTGTTAGTTCACCCTGACGTGAATAAACCCTTTACCATCGAAGTAGATGCGTCCGAGTTGGGTGTGGGGGCAGTGTTGTCGCAATACTCTGGTCATCCTTAACGTTTGCACCCCTGCGCCTACTTCTCACGGAAATTTAGTGCCGCGGAACAGAATTATGATGTTGGGAACAGGGAATTATTGGCGGTAAAACTGGCCTTTGATGAATGGCGTCACTGGTTGGAGGGTTCATTGCATCCGATCACGGTCTATACCGATCACAAAAACCTCGAGTACATTAGTTCAGCTAAGAGACTGAATTCTCGTCAGGCTCGTTGGGCATTATTTTTTTCGCGCTTTAATTTTATAATTACATTTAAGCCAGGAGTCAAAAATTCTAAAGCAGATGCTCTTTCCCGCATGTTTGGGGATTGCAAGGATCGGGATGATGTGGGTGAACCTATTTTGCCGGTGGGTTGTGTGATTGGGGCTTTGCTTCCTGATCTTTCCAATGCTTTGGCGCCATTCCAAGATGAATCCCCTGTAGATGTACCTTTAGGGTGTCAGTTTGTACCGCCGCACCTGCGTCCTGATGTAATCCGCGAGTTTCATGATGCCAAAACTGCTGGGCATCTGGGGAATCGTAAGACTTTCATTTTAGCCCGACGCCATGTATGGTGGCCTACCATGCGACGCGATATTACTGCCTTTATCGACGCATGTTCTGTTTGTGCGCGAAGTAAGGGGGTTCACAAGGCCCCTAGTGGGTGTTTAGTTCCACTTGAGATTCCTAAAGAGCCTTGGACTCATATCTCAATGGATTTTATTGTAGATTTGCCTCCTTCGCATGGAAACACTGTGATTTGGGTGGTCGTCGATCGTTTCAGTAAGATGGCACATTTTATTCCTTTATCTAAACTACCGTCGGCTCCTGAGCTTTCGCGGTTATTTATTTTGCATGTTTTCCGTCTCCATGGCATACCGTCCAATGTAGTTTCTGATCGGGGTGTGCAATTTACTTCGCGTTTTTGGAGGAATTTTTGTTCACGCTTAGGAATCCAGTTATCATTTTCATCTGCGTACCATCCTCAGACTAAATGGGCAGACTGAGAGAACTAATCAAAGTCTGGAACAATACTTAAGATGTTATGTTTCTGATGCTCAAGAGCAATGGTCGGACTTCATTGATTTTGCTGAATTCGCGTACAATAATGCGCCGAGTGAAAGCACTAAGATATCCCCATTTTTCTGCAATTTAGGAAAGAATCCCAGAGGTTCCTCACTCTCAGGGTCACCTTCTGATTTACAGGCATTGGAAGAGTGGCTCCAAGAAAGGAAAGAAATCTGGGTACGCGTCCAAGGGACTTTAAAGACTATGGGGTTGAAATATAAGAAATTCGCCGATCGCCGCAGGTCTCAGGGACCTATCCTTCAGATTGGGGATCTGGTTTGGGTATCCACTAAGAACATCGCTCTCCGGCAGCCTTCCAGTAAATTGGGTCCTAAGTTTATTGGTCCTTTCCCCATTATTAGGAAGTTGAACGATGTAACCTTTAAAGTTCAACTCCCACCGACTATTAAAATCCCTAATTCCTTTCACGTATCGCTGCTTAAACCAGCTAAGAGTACTCCTCCTGCTGGTCCTTCACCAATCTTGGTTGATAATGAGCCAGAATATGAGGTAAACAAAATCTTGGATTCGCGTAAGGTCCATAATTCGCTACAGTATTTGGTTGACTGGGTGGGCTATGGTCCTGAGGAGAGGTGCTGGGTTGCTGCAAGGGATGTTCACGCCAGGGCTCTTGTAAAAAAATTCCATCGTGACAATCCGGGAAAACCCGGTGAGGGTCCGGAGGCCCCTCGTGAAGGGGGGGGGGGGTAGTGTCAGGAATTCACTCACCGCATCCTCGCTCCCACGCCGTCCCCGGGCAGCCGACCGCGCAGCTTCCGGCGTGCGTCTCTACCAAGCTACGGCTCGGGCGGCGTCGGCTCAGGCAGTGCACGGCTCGGCCACGCCCCCCGCTCGCAGCTCCGGCTCCTGTGAACGTGCTCGCGCGCGGGCGCGAGCACGTGTCTCTTATGCCCTCCGGCGGCGCTGCTCCCTGTGCGCCCGCCGGAGGAGAAGTTAAAGGGGCCAATCAGCCCAGAGGTTCAGGGTTGGGCCAATGAGCCCAGGAAGGGGAGGTGGTGACATTCGCCCTTTTGGTCCAATTGGACCAATCAGTAACAGTTTCATAGTTGCACCAATCACTTGCGCCCTTCCCTTTTCCCAATCATGTTGGTCCCTATAAAGCCCTACCTCATCATTTACCCGGTGCCTGTTATAGCGCCTAGTTCCTAGCCATTGTGTATCCCAGATATTGATCCTGATTCCTGTTGCCGACCCTCGCTTGTTTGACCATCCTTGATCTCCATTCCTGTTGCCGACCCTCGCTTGTTTGACCATCCTTGATCTCCATTCCTGTTGCCGACCCTCGCTTGTTTGACCATCCTCGATCTCCACTCCTGTTGCCTGCTTGCCTTTGACCATCCTCGTTCTTCACTCCTGTTGCCGACCCTTGCCTGTCCTCGGACTTCCACCGTACGCTCACATACCGGCTACCCGATTCCACTTCCAGCCGCGGGCTCTCCAGTACTCTGTACCGTAAGACCTCAACCTTTGAGCCATAAAGTCCTGGGGGCAACCGATCCCGAGCAGGCGTGTTCAGCGTCTCGGCAAGCGGGGGCTCCTATAGGTGAAGCTGGCTGCGGAGATTGGGGGTTGAGGTCCTTACCAAGGGAGCCGGAGTTGTCCAAGTGGTAAATTGTGGTTCCGGGAGCGGGACAGTTAGCATATGTGTTCTTAACCATCAGCAATGCATAGTTGTGTGTTTTCATAGCTCTTTTTCTTCTAATGCAGCCCAGCCTCATCCCTCAGCTAGTGGGGACTCCTCTGCCATTTTACCGCTGCAGTCTTCTTCCGTGCTGCCTCGGACCCAGGATCCCATATCTACGGTAAGTGTTTTTTTATGCTATTGCGTATACATGTGGCTTGCCATGTTTTAGTGTCTGATTTACATAGGTATTCCCCACACTGAACCTTTTTTTTTTCACATGTCCCCAACAGAGCCACACACTGATGGAGGAAATCCAGTAGCTGGAGGAGGATGGAAGCTTCCTTGCAGATTATGAAGATCTTCCCCTGGGCCAGAATCTGCAACTGTCCCAAAATGTTTCTCCACCAAATCCTCAGCAGCAGAGGGAAGCTGGCTGCATGCTGCCTGCACATCGTGGGCAGCATGCAGAGACTGACCCTCCAGTCCCCAGTTTCAGATCTGCTGCTGAGGATTTGGCAAGCATACCTGTGGCTGTTGGGGGTCCTAGAGCAACATCATCTGCACGCCCCACAACCCGGGGAATTGGGCGGCTTTTTCGTCGCCAAAATCAACTCAATCAACAACATATCCAGGGCCAATTAGATTCCCTGAATAATACCTTAAGTGCCATGCTCACTGAATTTAGGACCCATAACAGCCACATGGGCAACTTGACCTCGGAAATCAGCTCCAGCATGGCCGAAATGCACAGTAACCAAAGAAACATTTTGGAACAGTTGCAGATTCTGAATGCAACACAGGCCCAGGTTAGGCCCCCCCCCCAAGGGCCCCAACCTGGATTCTATGGGCATCCCCCATATTAATGTGTGTTTGGCATGAATCTGTTCTACATCTTTGAGAGACATCCCCACTGGATTGACTTGTCTGGTGAGGCCTACAAATCTGCCATTTTGCGCTGCTATTGCTAGTATGTTTTTGATTTGCCCCCATATAGCTCATTCAAGGCGTGAGGTAGCCCACTAGCCAATGCCAGAGGCCAAGGCTCACTGAAGCAGCCACTTAAGCTGTTGCGCTGCAGCCTTGGGCATAATATCATTTGGGGTGGCTCCTCATGTTTGGAGGCATGATTGGGTGACATTCTGGCCTGGCAAGCTAAGACCTTGGACCCTGGCTGTGATTGAACTGTATTTGGATTGGGACTTGGTGTTCTGGTTTGGGTGGCCCACTGAGTTACAGGTGTAGATGTGGCATAGGTATGTCTGCTTTCAACCTGTGCCGGTGGAAAATGTGGGCAAGCAGGAGAGGGCTTATTTGTGTGCATTTCGCTGTTATGGCACATGTTTTGAAATTAATTGCATGACCATGTCTGCCCCCGAAGTATGTGAGTGGCACTCACCTACTATTATGTTGTTATCAAAGGAACCTTTTACAAATTAGTAAACATTTTTGTTTGACCAAGTTAATGTCTGTGTTGTTTTGATTTAGAAATATGAGTTCAAGTAGACACCAAAACAAACACTAACAAATTTGTCTAACAAACAAAGTCCACAAACATTGTTGTTGTTTTTTGGTAAAAATTCATTATTGATTTTGTCATAATGAAATTATACATCCCCCCCCCAAAAAAATGTCACAAAACAAACACACCAAACAAAGTCCAAAGAAACAAAAACAAAGCAAAACAAAAATTAACCAAATGGGTGGCAATTAAATTTTCCCGCACGGTTTGCCCAGACGCACTTGCCTGGCCCACATAGCTGTCGTCTGGCTCATCGGAGGGTGGAGAGGGTAGCAAATCCACATATCGGTGGACCCTTTGCAAAATTGCAAAATTATGCAGCGCTGCACACGCCATAATGATATCAATGACCTTTTTTGGGTCATACTGCAGTGAGCCCCCAGTGTGGTCCAAGCACCGAAAACGGGTCTTCAGGAGTCCAAAGGCCCTCTCCACCACTGCCCTGGTCATTCTATCGGCACGATTGTAGTCCTCTTGGGCTGGAGTCTGTGGCCGGAGGACAGGAGTCATCAGCCACGGGAGGAGTGGGTACCGCAAATCTCCTATAAAAATGTAAGGGAAACAAATATTACCATTAATTCATACATTGCAGCGCAAAATTCCAACAATAAACAGATTAATCAGGTAGGCGACATTGTCACACAAACATGGGCATACATATTGCAGATGCCCAAACCACAATTAAACATATGTGATAGATGGGGGACCAAAGTAGGTAAATAATACTGTGGATGCTGGGCAATCAGGCAGACTGTTAGCAGCTATTGTTTCCTGTCTGTGCTGCAGAACAATGTAGTATGGGTTAACTTTACCTGACCCATTTTCTGTTTTGGCTTAGTCCAAAACAGGTGTAAGGCGGCCACTGCACTTTATCCCGCTCACCTCTACTCAGTAAGTGAAATGCATGTAAGCAAAGATGGCGCAGACCCTCTGCTAAAGTCACTAACAGATTTAGAGGGAAAAGTGTTGGGAAGACTGTTTCAGACTTTTGCTCTCATTACACTTTGCAGTTAAAACAATGCAGGACAAACAATTTTGCAGGCAATGTTGGTTGGATAATGTAATGGGTCCAGTCGGGTTACACATGTTCCCAAGGTGATGGCCAAGGAATCGTTTAGGAAAGGTGACTCCAACCCAAATCCAAGCCATACATATAAAATCTAAATATGTAATTGTACTCAACTTACCAAGGAGCCATGCACCCGCAAATTCCCCTGACTCAAACCGCTGGAATAATCCTGAACGGCGCAGGATGTAGGCATCATGGGCTGAGCCAGGGTAGTCTGCCAGGACGCTCAGAAAGCGCATGTCCTGGGCCACCACTGCTTGCACATTCAGTGAGTGGCCCATTTTTCGATTTCTGTGTAAAAAGGAAACATAAAAAAAAAAAAAATGGTTAGCAAACTGATCCAACGCTCACTTCTAACACCCTAAGTCAAAAGTTAACAACTAACACTAAACAACTACCTTACATTTAAGTGGCCAACAAAAGATGATGTATGTTCGAGCCTTTACAAGGTTGAGTTACTTGTTCTATTTGAAGTACACTTTCAAATGTTTGACTTTCAACAAACTATCTTTTTTAAGAATGGAAAAATAAGGGCCATTGTTGCACATACACTCTTGGCAAGGAGGGAGCATTAGCAAGGAGGGACTGATTGCAATGAGGGAATATGTAAAAGGAGAGACTAGGAACCTAGAGGGCCTAATGAAAAGGAGGGACTATGAACGTTGAGTGCCAAATTACAAGGAGGGACTATTCTCAATGATGCTATTACTAAAATGAGGCAGTATTCTCAATGATGGTTTCTAAAAATGGAGAAACTATTCACAAGGATGCTCTTCTTAAAAGGAGGGACTATTGACAATGAGGGTTACTAAAAATGTCGAAACTATTCACAAGGATGCTGTTCTTAAAATGAGGCAGTATTCTCAATGATGGTTTCTAAAAATGGAGAAACTATTCACAAGGATGCTCTTCTTAAAAAGGAGGGACTATTGACAATGGGGGTTACTAAAAATGGAGAAACTATTCACAAGGATGCTGTTCTTAAAAGGAGGGACTATTGACAATGAGGGTTACTAAAAATGGAGAAACTATTCACAAGGATGCTGTTCTTAAAAGGAGGGACTATTGACAATGAGGGTTACTAAAAATGGAGAAACTATTCACAAGGATGCTGTTCTTAAAAGGAGGGACTATTGACAATGAGGGTTACTAAAATGGAGAAACTATTCACAAGGATGCTCTTCTTAAAAGGAGGGACTATTCACAATGAGGGTTACTAAAAATGGAGAAACTATTCACAAGGATGCTCTTCTTAAAAGGAGGGACTATTGACAATGAGGGTTACTAAAAATGGAGAAACTATCCACAAGGATGCTCTTCTTAAAAGGAGGGACTATTCACAATGAGGGTTTTTTAACAAGGAGGGAGAAAAACAAATAATGTTATTTGCCAAAGGAGGGACACCCAAAAATTTAGATACAATGAAAGACAAAACTTGCCTGTATATATACTCGTCGACTGCCGGAGGGACCAGGGCAACATGTGTGCAGTCAATTGCATGTCGGCGATATTATAAAATGCCAGCTTAATGGCGTTTCTGGCTACCATATCCTCAGGGAAACAAATATATTTCTGAGTTAGGGTAGCCATGCCTTCCAAAAATTTGGATAGCACGCGGCTCAGCGTAGGCTGTGAGATCCCCACGGAGAGGGCACCCAGCCTCTGGAACGAGCCGTTCGCCAAAAATTGCAGGCAGCCAAGCATCTTGGTCATACCTGAAATTGCTTGCCCCTTCCTTGTGGTGCGGGCTAACCATGGCCGCAGCTCACTATACAATTTATGGAGGGCAGCGCGATTAAGCCTGGTGAGCTCGAACAGCTCAACGTCATGCATGCCATTGATGTCCATGCGTCGCCGCCGGTGCAATCTGGCCTCTGACCTCCGGACGATCTCAATGCCCATGAGCTGCAGATCCTCATGCTCCTCAAATGCAGTAGACTCGTCCATGCCTGCTAGTTCCGACGTCAAAATGGTCCCGTAAGTGGATCGGCAATGAAACGGATTTATGGGGTGTTGGCCCATCGGCAATCAGCTCTCTGAATTAATCGCCAGCCCATTGCAATAACGTAAACTTTCTGAACGGACGAAACATTTCAGATTTGGTGGAAAAAACCTCCCGAATGAACGAGAAACTTCCGATTTGCTTCCGTTTATCGAAAGAGCATATACGAATCTTCCCGAACGTTCGTACGAATGAAAAATGGACGAAAAAATGGAAAAAAATGACAAACACCCACCAAAACTTTCACAGACAGCTACGGAAGTCCGGACAAATGTGTCTTTGAATCGAGGCTTATGTCACCTATTTCTCAGAACAAACAATACATTAGCCTCCCCGAGCACTGGAAAATAACTGCAGCATTCATTACATTTAGAAGAGGAGAAAAGATTTAGAACCAATCTGAAATTTACAAAACCATCACATTTTGGACAATGCAATTAATTTTTTCAAGCAATAAAGTTGTGTGGGGGGGGGGGGGGGGTGCAACTTATATCACAGGTATGTGTTATTAAAAAAATAATATACATATAGTAAACAAGTGACATTGAACCCTTATAACATTCTTAACCACTTTCCTACCAACAATAGTGGTTGGCTGTTAAATCTAACCAGTCATATAAAAGCATCAGGTTACATTACAAGCCATTAACACCCAGGACTGCTGCACTGCAAAGATCCTCTCTCTCTACAAAGGTCATTTTAGGCTCAGCTAGTTACAAAGCTACTTCAGGACACTGTAGAAAAAGTGTTTTTGCTGTAATAGTCATTTTACATCCCTGTCTATGTACATGCTAACTTCTTTCCCCTTACCACTCATAGAAACAGTATAAAGAGAGCAAGGGGTGAGCTGGCCATACGGCATACCGGGCAAAATCCTGGTAGGTGTGGCACCAGAAAAGGCTGCGACCCGTGAATGACAGATGCAGGAGGGTGGGAGGCTGTACTGAGGGATGCCCCTGCTGGCTGTACTGGTGGATTCCCGCATTGGCTGTACAGATGGATTACCGCACTGGCTGTACTGAGACATGCCCCCACTGGCTGTACTGAGGGATACCTTTACTGGCTGTAAGCTGTAATGAGGGATGGCTTTACTGGCTTTAATGAGGGATGCCCCTCACTAACTGCAATGTAGTGATGCCTCTCACTGGCTGTAAAGAGGCATACCCCACACTGCCTGTGATGAGAGATGCTGCACACCTGCCTGTAATGAGGGATCCACCCACTGCCTGTAACCGCAGTATGCCTCTGTTGGATGCCACCACTTGCTGTAATGATGGATGCTATTTACTGGCTGTAATGAGAATTTCCTTTCACTGCCTGCAATAGAAGATGCCGCAACATGCCACTGTGGGATGCCCCTCACTCGCTGTAATGTGGGATGCTACTTAATTTTTGTAATGAGGCATGCCGCTCACTACCTATAATGGAGTGATTCTGCGCACTGTCTGTAATGGGGTGATTCTGCACACTATCTGTAATGGGGTGATTCTGCACACTGTCTGTAATGGAGTGATTATGCACACTGTCGGTAATGGAGTGATTATGCACACTGTCGGTAATGGAGTGATTATGCACACTGTCGGTAATGGAGTGATTATGCACACTGCCTGTAATGGGGGGATTCTGCACACTGTCTGTAATGGGGGGATTCTGCACACTGTCTGTAATGGGGAGGATTCTGCACACTGTCTGTAATGGGGGGGATTCTGCACACTGTCTGTAATGGGGGGGATTCTGCACACTGTCTGTAATGGGGGGGATTCTGCACACTGTCTGTAATGGGGGGGATTCTGCACACTGTCTGTAATGGGGGGATTCTGCACACTGTCTGTAATGGGGGGGATTCTGCACACTGTCTGTAATGGAGTGATTATGCACACTGTCGGTAATGGAGTGATTATGCACACTGTCGGTAATGGAGTGATTATGCACACTGTCGGTAATGGAGTGATTATGCACACTGCCTGTAATGGGGGGATTCTGCACACTGTCTGTAATGGGGGGGATTCTGCACACTGTCTGTAATGGGGGGGATTCTGCACACTGTCTGTAATGGGGGGGATTCTGCACACTGTCTGTAATGGGGGGGATTCTGCACACTGTCTGTAATGGGGGGGATTCTGCACACTGTCTGTAATGGGGGGGATTCTGCACACTGTCTGTAATGGGGGGGATTCTGCACACTGTCTGTAATGGGGGGATTCTGCACACTGTCTGCAATGGGGGGATTCTGCACACTGTCTGTAATGGGGGATTCTGCACACTGTCTGTAATGGGGGATTCTGCACACTGTCTGTAATGGGGGATTCTGCACACTGTCTGTAATGGGGGGATTCTGCACACTGTCTGTAATGGGGGGATTCTGCACACTGTCTGTAATGGGGGGATTCTGCACACTGTCTGTAATGGGGGGATTCTGCACACCGTCTGTAATGGGGGATTCTGCACCGCACTGCACCTGTCTAATGGGGTGATTGGGAGGGGGATCTTAGCACACCATTTTTTTCTGAATATTTTCTTTCTTATTTTTGTCCTCTAAACCCTGGGTGCGTGTTGTGGAACGAAAAATAAGCTGTATATATAATGTGACATTAAAATACTATACTGGGCCAAGAACAGTACAGCAGAGCCGGTGTGCCTCAGAAAGTCCCAGGAAGTTTTTTTTAGCCCCAGTCTGCCCCTGAAGAGAGCCCTTTGCTGTTGTCTGGACTGTCCCCTTAACCTTTAATATTTTTTTGGGGAGCATTATTGAGAAATTGTGTAAGATTAAAAATACATATAAACACATTGGCTGATGAGAAGAAAGGTCACTTATACACCTGAACAGAATAAAACTCCCAGCAAGCTTGTGGTTGTCCTCTCACCAAGGGTGACAGGTTTAGCCTATGAGGTGACAGAGCCTGCCACCCTGGATATCCTTTTCCTTTCATTAAATGAAAGAAAAACAAGCCTGGCTGGATAGTTCTTGATGCTGGGTGTATAAGTGACCCCTCATCCCACCATCCAGCAAATGTATATGGATTGTTATCTAATATATATATTTAATATATATTAATATAAATAATATATATTATTTATTATTTAATTATGAATTGTATGTGTTTTTTTTTAGAAAAACTTAAAGGAGCACTATCGCGAATGGTCCAATGACCATTTGCGATAGTGCTCCTTTAAGTTTTTCTAAAAAATGGTCTAATGACCATTTGCAATAGTGCTCCTTTAAGTTTTTCTAAAAAAACACATATAATTCATAATTAAATAATATATAATATATATTACATATATTAAAATATATTATATAAATAAACCCCCCCAAATGAGAATTTTCTTGGATGTCACTTGCTTATTAAAGAGAACCTTTACTTACCTACATCTAGCCAAGCCAAGGCCACCTATGATGCCGCCAGTGCAGGCGTGAAGGCTGCCCCCAGTCAATGGTGCTAAAAGCCATCTATTTTTGTTTAGTTGGGAAGGACTATTGGACACAGTCGAATGTTGCTGAGATAAGAACAAAGCAGGTGGGGGGTCACCACATTTTAGTCACATGCCGCCTGTCCCCCTAGCCCGACACTCATGTTCAGATTAGGAGGTTTAAGAACATTTTTTATGACACCATAACACGATAATGTCTTTGGAAATAGCTGCTACCCATTGCAGATGACAGGTAAGTAGTGATTGCCCCTTATTTCTCTCATTACATGTTGTTTTAATTATAAATAAAGATTTTCGTGGTTTCAGTACCTTGGACATGGATTAGAGGTACAGTAGGCCTGGAATTGTGGAAAGTGTTTAGGGCTGTGCACACTATTTGACTAATTAGCAGCCCTGGTCTATGGTGTACATCTCTCCTCCTATATTACAGTCTTAACACACATATGAATATATCTGATATTACATGATGCAAAAATTGTAAGCACTGGTATTTTAGAAGGTCCTCTTCAAGGTGTAAGGCACCCCAGTGCATTGTCATTGGTAAACCCACTGGTGTTTGCACTGATGCTGGTTAATGGATTTCTCCAGCTACATCTCTTGTGCATTTGCAGCACAGTGTGAGGTTGACAGGGTTTAGCTACAGCTTTTCAAAATGACTGATGATTAAAACTGTATGATAAAAACTTTGATGGAGCTGAGAGGGACTGGATGGAGCTACTGTGAATAGCAGAAGGGGATCATTCGTGAGATTTGAGGTTCTTCTAATCTTTGTGACCACCAGCCTAACCCAAAGTAATGTGGGATGAGCGGGGGAGATCAGTTAAAAGACCTTTTCCGGTCAAGTGGCTGGGGGGATTTATTTGCCCTAGAGTTTGACTTTAAATAAAAGTGACTAAGAAACTTTATTACTGAGCATAAATGTAACTTCAGCATTAACCTTCTTTTCTTCGCTCCAAATATAGCTTTAGCCATCCATGTGCTGGACTATCCTTTTAACTCAGTTTGAGTGCGTCTACAGGGATTGCGTACAATAAGAGATGTGTTTTTAAGCTCATCTTTCCCCTAAAAGCACACTCTAGCCTTATATCCCCTCTCTACAATGTATGTATTATTCACTGGCCCCATGTCACGGCTTCGTCCATTAACCCTTTTAAGAGTATCTGTTTTGCTTTTCAGCAATGCATCTGCTTAACTATTTGGGATTCCATTTATAAAAGTGGACCTACACCCTCCCTGGGAATTCTGAAAGCCCTACAGTGTGAGATACTTACCTATTCCAGTGTCAGGGTCCCTTACCAGTGTCAGGGCAATGTTAAAATACTCCAACACCTGCAATTAAGCATTTATTGTATACATGTAATTACAAAATGGTATTAGTTTTCATAGCAGCCAGTATAGTTACTTTGTTACAGCAAGATAAATCAGTACAATTTTAGTGCATTGCTTGGGGTTCTTCCTGTAGTATTCCTGGGGTTGTTGTTATCCCCTTGGTTTGTATTTTTTCTCGACGCGTTTCACTGAAGGCGGCTTTACCAGGGGATGCTAATTAGTAGGTTAAGAAGTTTCATAGTGGTAAAAGGACTTTTCTTTGATTATAATTTAGCGCCTAGACTGGGGTAGTTGCTATTTATCCCATTATATTATGGGTTTCTGTCGTGAGATGGTTAGGCAGCGGCTGGGGTTTTGCCTCTGTAGTAGCGGGAAGTTTGCTGTGAATTAGTCAGCCGCTACCTAACCACCTCACAACAGACACCTATCATATAAGAGGATAAATAGCAATTACTCCAGTCTCAGCACTGAATTATACTCCAAGAAAAGTCCACTATGGAACTTCCTAACAACCTACATATCAGCATCTCCTGATGAAGCTGCCCTCTGCCTTTGGTGAAACATGTTGAGAATAAGTACACACCATGGGGACAACAAAAGCACCAGGAGTACTATAGAAAGAACCTAATTTTTGCTGTAACAAAGTAATTATACCAGGTATGAAGACTAATACCAATCTGTAATTACCTGTATATAATAAATGCTTAATTGCAGGTTTGGTCCAGGACAATTTAGTCCTCCCTAAACAAGTTTATTCTAATCCATGTGGAACCAATTCCTTACCTGTGGTCTTTTTTTAGTCACTTACTATTCTTTCCCCCACCGGGCTGAAACTCTGTTCAGGACTCTAGGATACTGGTGCTGCCATCTTGCCTCAGAAGCATCACATACTGAGGAGAGGAGAGTGGGCAAATGTACAGGGGGGCAGGTTATAGCTGTGCTTTACTCAGACAGAGCAGAGCTGGGATCAGGAAAAGTATGGCAATCCCAGAATGCAGAGCGGCATGGAAGACACTTCCTGTTTGCAGGCAGCCTGGGACTCCATGTGCCGCCAACTTGGATGTTGAAAGGCTCAGAAAATGCAGTAAATGCAGGTAGGATGATATTTAATGTGAGCAATCTGTATGTACGGGGGGGGGGGGGGCATACAAGATAGACTCTTAAGTCTAAGTCAAAAACAAATACCAACCTCTCCACAATATTTCACCCCTAGGTCAGCTGTTCCTAAGAGCGGCCTGTCCTGCTAGCTCCATAGATAAGAAGACTGCTTATGGTTATTCTTCGCTGCCCTCAATCTGCTTGGGAACCTTCTGGGTCAGGAGAGAGGCCTCTTCTATTTCAGTTCAGTGCTGGATCAACTGTCCTATGGGCAAGGTTATTATAAGCTGTTTTTAATGTTGAAATTGGTCCTTAAGGAGACAACAGTAATAAGGGTTAAAGATCTATTGCCTTCAGTCCTTCTAACCTGCCTGGTGGAGGTTTGTATCACCTCCAAGCACCTGCCTTTGGTGCGATCCAATCTAGAGCAGCTATTCTGCATTTTTTCTGCAGCTGCATTTAGAATTTCCGAGCTGCTGCAAGCTCAGGGGGGTTTCTCTGCTTCTAAAAATCTTCTCTCTCTGAATATTACCGACAGCATATCAGTAAACTCTTACTGCCCACCATCATCACCAGCAACCCCCCACCCCCTCCTCCATCCAATTCATGGGCCTCTGAAGATAAAGCCATGGGATGCCTGCGGGTTGGGGAGTGCAGCTTGTAGGAGCAGGGCTATGGATGTGCTTGCATTGCAGTTGTTGTATTTGGAATAATTAGCCTCCGGCAGAGACTGCGCGCCTGTCACAAAAAAACATACAGTGAAGCAACGATGTGACCGAGGATGTGGGGGATGGGAGCAGTTCAGTCATGAGAAAATGACTATTTTGTGCATTAATGCAGACAAACAGTGGCATCGGACTCCATGTCAGAGGTCTCCAAAGGACAGAATCATTATCTCACGCTGTGAGTGCTTGAAAAGACATTTTAAATAACAGGTTAGAACACATAGGGGAACAGAAAAATAATGCACATGCTTTATATCCCACCCACACTCAGGTACATGCCGGGGTGATCTATGGGTGCTTGAGCACATACCCTGTCAAGGTGTTGTTCTAAGTCCCTTTCACTATGCTTTTTCACCGAACTGGGCAGCACAGCAATATACTCTTTGGTGTACCATGTTGTACCTCTTTTAAAAGAACACTGTTGTGCCAGCTCCTTGGGCTGCCCTTTCCTTGGCTACCATTTCCTGTCCCTTATCAGAGATAGCGACATAGATGGCAGACCAGATGGAGAAGCGGCAGCTTGGTCGGAAAGGCAGTGAACCTGGTGAACCAACCGAGGAGGCAACAGACCTGGTGCAGGAGGCAGCAGACTGAGGAGTGGCTGCCCTGTCTGTAAAAGTGGCCAACCAAGAGGAGGAGCGGTAGCTTGGCCAAAAAAGTGGTGGACCTGGCGGACCAGCAGAGGAGGCAACAGACCTGGTGCACGAGGCAGCAGACTGAGGAGTGATGTACCTGGCTGAAAAATCGTCGACCAGGCAGAGGAAAGGCAGTGGACCCACTGGCCAGCAGAGGAGGCAGCAAACCTCATTGGGGGAGGAGGCGGAGCAAGCTGAGAAGTGTCTGACAGAGAATATGTGAGGACCCAGCAGAGTAGCAGACCTGGTGGAGAAGCAACTGACCCGGTGGAGGAACTGCAGTACAATGATTTGAAGCAAGGGATGATGGAGGAACGGTGGCCCATTGGAGGAGGAGCTGCAGCTCGGCAACAAACCAGTCATAGGAGTGATGGCCCCATCAAAAAAAAAATCAAAAATAAAAAGGCATAAGGTCCACCCTACCCAGCATAACCAGCCTAGGGACCACTGATGGGGCATTGTAGAACAGGGCACAAGGGCCAGCTTTGGTGGCCCCAGGCCCTGCAAGCTACAAGCCCGCACAGCCTAATGGCCCCTGGGCCCTTCTGCCCCCCTGCTTTGGGGAGGCAGGTAATGTAAGGGCTCAGAGCTAATGGCAAGGTTACTTGCCAGACCCAGAGCCTTGTCAACTGGTATAGGGGTCTCATGGATCCCTTACCAGTTCACAAAGAGTTAACAGTAAAAAAAATACCACTCATAGTATAAATATATTTTTCTTTACTCATCTCCGATCATCAGCTCCTTTGTCCCTCACCGATCTCAATGACAGATGCTGTGATTGCTGGAGGCAAGGGATCAGAGGATCTCAGGACCCTCCACCCCTCTCACCAGCGATCACAGCATCTGACAGCTGTACCGCCGGGAGTGGGATTACGTCAGCAGTGTGCAGGGCTAGTGGCGAAGATGGTGGCGCCCATAAAGGAAGCAGGGGGAGGGAGCCTGTTGGGCCCTGAAGAGCCAAGGGGAGGGGATGGAGGCCCCTCAGTTAAGAGGAAACCCGGCAGGAGGGATCGCACATGAAGGTGAGTAAATGTCATTTTCATTTTTTTCTTTTTGCAGCAGATGTCATCGGCGGCTGAAGCAGGGGGTCCTATTCCGGGCACTCTCCTGAAGCCGGAGGAACCCATCAAGTGTATATAGGTCTTCAAGAACAAATATGACTCTGAAGGCAAAGTGTACCAGTTTAATGCAAGATTAGTTGCAAAAGGATACTCACAAAAGTATGGCGAAGATTTTGATGCTACATTTTCTCCAGTTGCTAGGCAAACCACATTCAGAACTTCAATATCTGTAGCTGCTGTTCAAAAAAGGACAGTGAGACATTTTGACATCAAAACTACCTTTCTAAATGGCAACATTGAAGAAGAGTACATGTACATGACTCAGCCTGACGGTTATATTAAAAGGGTTAATAACATCTTGTTTGTAAAATGGAAAAATGTCTCTATGATTCTAAACAGTCGGCAAGAGCATGGAACTCCAAAATGAACAAAGTCTTGATTGATGAATGATTTCAAATATCTTAAGCTAATCCAGGTTTATACACAAAATGTGTAGAAGAGAAGTGGACTTATGTTCTTCTATATGTAGATGATGTAATCATCGTCCATCAAGAAGGAAGAGAAATTGCAAAACTAGGGGAAGTTCTCAAAAAGCACTTTGAAACAAAAGACCTTGGAAATGTGACATATTATTTGGGAATCCAAACCAGTTTGGAATGTTAGAAGCCAAAGGTGCATCAACACCAATAGATCCATCCTACTAGAAGTTAGAAAGAGAAGAAGGTCTGCTACCCAACAATGAGCAGTGGGGGCACTCTTGTACATAGCAACCACTACTCGCCCAGATACCACAGCCTCAGTTGGAATGCTTTGTAAACGTGTAAGTAAACCCAGCCAAAGAGACTGGAATGCAATTAAGACACTGCTACAATATCTTAAAGAAACTCAAAGATTAAATCCTAAGATATATGACTCTCAGAGGTTATGTAGATACAGATTGGGCTGGAAATTCAAGTGATTGGAAATCGACAAGTGGTTACTTGTTCAAGTTAGGAGAAACTTCAGTTCTTGGTCCAACAGGTGTCAGATGCAGAAGTAGTACATGTCTGCTCATGCACGTCAAGAAGTAATTTGGTTGAAACAAGTTAAGAAAGATTTCGGTAAACCACGAACTCAGCCAACCGTTATCTATGAGTACAATCAAGAATGTATTAAACTTGCTAGCAGTGAGAAGATCAGTGCAAGGACCGATCACATTGATCTGAAACATCACCACCTGCGTGATTTAGTAACACGTGGGACACTTGAGTTTGTTTAATGTGAGTCTAGCAAGATGACAAGATGATAGCCAATTGCATGACAAAGCCACTATCAAGAGCCAAGTTTGAGGAGTTCAAAACCGCAGTGGGACTAACTTTATAAGTAGTTGTTGAGTGGAGGTGTTGGAATAGTTTGAATACAAGAGCTACATCCTTTATATGACTGTCTGCTTGTTATACTGTTGATAAAGTTGGTTTAAAAGAAAAAAACAGGAAACGTAGGCAGACCACGTGACTGTATGCATAGTTTGTTTAACCTGCTAACAGAAAGGAGCAGTTTCTTTTGCTCCATGTTGAGATGTGTTGCTGATGTATCATTCTCATATTTATGTTCCTGATTGTTGCTGAATAAAACAACCATTGTTCCTGCACTCTGACAGAGTGTCATGTACAATCCACTGCCAACAGACATGCTAGAAGATATGTCCAAACTAGTTCAGACTATTACTTGTTGTTCCTAGTTTTCTCCCTTTAACCTGGATGTTAACTTTCACCAACTTCCCATTATATCTAATAGGGTTTTTATACAATCCTATGGGTATCTACTCACTACTGCCATCTTGTGTCTCTCACTGCAGCTATCTCTACTGATAAAGCACTGTCATCTCTTAGAGCTAAACCTTTCTTAATTCAGTGACTGTATGCATAGTGTGTTTAACCTGCTAACAGAAAGGAGCTGTTTCTTTTGCTCCATGTTTAGATATGTTGCTGATGTATCATGCTCACGTTTAAGTTCCTGATTGATTGTTGCAGAATAAACAGCCATTGTTCCTGCACACTGGCAGAGTGTTGTGTACAATCTGCTGCCAACAGACATGCTAGAAGATCTGACCAAACTATTACTTGTTTATCCTAGTATTCTCCCTTTAAATTAGATGTTACTTCCTATTTGAACTAATAGGGTTTTTATACAATTCTATCTACTCACTACTGCTATCTTGTGTCTAAATTCTCTCACTGCAGCTAACTCTATCATCATCTCTTAGAGGTAAATCTTTCTTAATCCTAACATAAAATAACCCATCACATGTGGGTTTGCCTTAGTCGTTTTATTGAGCTGAAAGCTATGTGTGAGGTTGTTCTTTACCTTGTGGTCAGGGGCGGACTGGCAGTAGGGCATATCGGGACAAATCCCGGTAGGCCGCGGCTAGTTCCACATTGGTGGGCCTCTATTTACCTTGCTGGGCTGCTCCAGGTCTTGCAATGTGTTCCGCAGTGGAACATGGATGAATGAAGTGCAGGCGCTGGTTATCATATTGCTTGTGCTGCAGCATATGATAGCTGGGCTGCAACAAAGCAAGCAGCATTAGTTCCGGACAGGTCGGAGGCCAGGCACAGCGCCTGCAGCTGGCAGGGTGCATAAGGTTCAGCACCAAGCAGGGGAGAACACGTGGGTGGAGCTGAAGGTGAGGCAGAGAAGAGCGCGGCTGAGCATCTGCAGCCGGACTCCGTTTCCTGAGAGGTCATAGTCTACCCTCTCTCCCTCTCAGTCACCCGACCATGTCATCCCTGGATCAGCAGCAGGGGGCTGTAAATCTGATGTGCTGGGAATTAACCCTTTCAGGGACACCACCTCAAGCACATTTAAAAAGTAAGCCAAATGCTTTTGTCCTTTTTGAAAAATATATTTTTTTTTCTGCAATGTGCAAGCTACTTGTACACAGAGATCCAGAAAAGGTCTTTTTCCAGTTTTGCATTTAGCCCTATTGTTTTTCATAAAGTGGATCAAAGCACCGCTTTTCTACTCACCTGGGTTTTGGTCTGTTTAAAGTGGACCATTTCACCACCACAGCTGGCCCTAGAATCTAAAAGACTCCAGGGCAGGCCGACTAGGTGCCCCTAGGGCCTCCAAATGGATGCTCCACTGTATGAACCCCTTACCATCCACTGGTCATTTGCCACGGCTGCATCCCTGGCATCCTGACAGCATCCGCCCAGACATTCAGATAGGCCAGGATGCGCACTTCATAGGGAAACCAGGGATGCGCCTGCTGCCACTCCCTATGCCAACGCTGAGTCCCAAACAATGGCTTTATGCCGTGCAATAGTAGCACAACATAAATCGCCAATTGGACAAGCGTCTACGAATGTGCCGTGGGACTGGTGCAAAATCTGGGGGGGTTATACACAGCAGGGCATCCCAAATGAAAATCCTGGTGATAGGTCCACTTTAAAGAGGAACAACACCCAAGATTTTCTCAGTAAAAAAACTACCTGACTACCAATCTAATGGCACATACACCCAGCTAGAGGCCAGTGGGGATGTGGCTCTATTCAACCCTTCAGCCAACAAGAATCAGCGCATGTGCAGCTGGAACGGCAGTCAGGTACGATCCGTGGGGTTACCCCAGGGTCAAGGACCAATCCCAGGTTTTGGTAAGCTGTAATATATATAATAAATATATTAATATGACATTAACGCACCTATACTGGACTGTACAAAGTACAGCAGGGCCGTTGTGACCAAAAAGTCCCGGGCCATTTTTTGACCCCAGTCTACCCCTGCTTGTGGTTGGTTTTGCTCTTTTGTCATGGGGGCCAGGATGTCAGCTCCATGTAATAAGATTTTGGGATAGCACAACTGTCACCACATTTTTTTGCTACAAGTTTAAGCTGTCTTTATGGCTTTCATTTTCCTCTCCTATCCTGATGTAACATGAGCGGGCCGCCATCCCATAATGGCTGCATAACGAGCGAGCGACTGAATAGAGATGTGAAATCTGGCTGGTGCGTAATTGCGGTGTGCGGGGTCACGGCAGTAGGATAAAGGTCCCTTCGGGTTACTCACTTTCTCTATTAAGTGGAAATTGCTGTGGGATTTAATAACACAATTTCAATCCACATCCCCCTTCTGCAAATTGGTTTATATCCAGCTAAAGCATGTAGCGTCTGAGGTCCCCGCATGTAGGGACTTGCTCCAAGTCCCGTATCCTGCTAGCCGGCATTATAACTGCTACCATGGCCTGCTGTCACTGCTATACATAGTCATAGACGTCAAGCTGGAAGATAGAACTTTACGGGAACAGGGTTGGGAGGCAAGACATGGGGGAGGGGCTTCTATAGAACTTACACTAATTATGGCAGAAGCTTTGTTCTTTATCTCTCGCAAACAATTTTGACTTAATAAACTGGAGAAAGAGAGAATGGTGAACCACTAAAGAAGAAGGTGGAAGAGAGAGAAAATAGCAAGAAGCTAAGTTTAAAGAGGACCAAAACCCACAGTGGAGTCTATGAGACTCCAGGGGCAGACATACTCGCTTCCCTCGGGGCACCCCGATCGGGGCTGTATGAATCCTCCCAGTTCGCCCGAAAACTCACCTTCATTCCCAGTCCAACAGCACATGTGCAAGCAGTAGCTGCATCCCCATTATCCCTTTGCCATTTATGAATGGCTAGCGCAGGTACGCTCCCCATTAGAGGGTAGCGGGGGATGCGGCCGCCATTGCGCTCGGATCCGCTCGCATTAGATGAACTCCTGGATGAAGGGGCTTGAGTGGATCTGAGGGCGCTGGTTGGAAGAGCCGCCACGCACGGCAAGGACTGGGAAGAGATCAGTTCGTTCAGGTGACCTGGGGGGTTTCACACAGTGAGAACCAAAACCCAGGATAGTCAAAATACACTCCAGGGGCAAAGACCAAAACCCAGGGTAGTCAAAATACACTCCAGGGGCAAAGACCAAAACCCAGGATAGTCAAAATCCTGGGTTTTGGTCTACTTTAAATTTAGGCACACATGACAGGCCAGAGGTGGTATATGAGGATCGAGTTGGTTACTTAGAACTCCTGCAACATACCCTGTGGCACTATATGAGGTACAGTGTGGGGTATATGTGCACTTCAAATTTAAATAGCTTTCATACTTCAGCTCCAATTGAAAATCGTTTGGTCACTAGTAAGATAAATCCCCTGTTTAAAGTGGACCAAAACCCAGGATTTTCACTATACCAGATTTTGGTCCTTCCCCCTGGGGCACCCCGCTCTGGGGTGACCCTCTGTGTGAAACCCCTCAGGTTGCTGAGCTTACTTACCTCTCCTCTAACCCATGCTGCAGCTAGAGCAGCAGAAAGGAGTCCTGGCTGCACTTGCGAGAGGCACGCGGCACCACTCGACTCCCTTCGGCCGTGCCCAGGTACGCACAGCCATTCAGTTGATGTGGGCCAAGAATGGCAAAGGGGAAATCCCCCTCCATGCCCCTACCCTCCTGTGATGTGTAAGTCACATGGGGGAGATCCCTGAGAAGCCCCACCTCTCACTATAAAAGGCCACTCCCTGCAACTTGCTAAGCATTTTCTGGGCCGGGGCCCTTCCATTCTAAATGCCAGTGAAGTGTCAATACTCCCTGCCGGCATAAGTTTAAATGATGCAGCACTGGACTAGCCACTTAGAAAGGTAAGTATAAGTTATTTAAGAATAATAAAAGTGTTATTTTCACTTTACCCTTGAACTGCTTCTATCATAGAAAAATAGCCAGTGCACCATCTGATCACAGAACATCTTAGTAGTATCAGCTAGGCGCTGGGTCTGTATAGGAGGTCCAAAGGAATAGCCAGCTGAAAATATGAGTTCTCATTAGGCAGAGCACCCACCAAGCTGATGAAGCAGGGGACCCCTTTAAAAATGGAGGTCCCTGAAGGAACCATTGAGTTCCAGGGCCCACTGGGGGAATCCGCCTTTTTCCTTTTAGGCCAATCCAAGCTACAACCATGCAGTGTTCAGTATAGAGATCAGATCCCGGGACCACCATTGAACACATAACCCAGAGGAATTCCTTATGTGTCCCAGGTAATGTATTTATAATACGATTTAATAGAAGTTATCTGTGTAAACTGTGATTGCATCACTTGATAGATTAGGCAGGAATCATTATTGTTGTGTAACATTATCACAAACCTCAGCTGTCAAATGTAAATGCCCTTTAGCAAAGACTTCATTGCCACCGGTAAAGCAGGCAGCGGCGCTCATTTTTAGTGTGCGTGAATAACATTTCCCTGCCTCTGCCTCCCCGCGACATCTATATGCATTAGCTCCATTTGTAAATGCAACGGCTTTCCGTGCAGACTTATTTGCCTGATATTTCCCATCACACACAAGACATTTCTGCAAAGTTATCAGCAGACATTATGCAGAGAGGGAAATGGCAACCAAATCTAATTGGAAATGGTAATACCCCCCACCCACCGATGAGGGGGAGGATCGCATGGTGCCTAAAACCTTTATTTGACTTTCTGAAGGAAACACAACACATTGATATTCATCCATTAGTATTAACATACAATCACAAAGTATTAGACATAGGTACACTGGCAGGATAAAGGGATTGTCCAGGATAACTATAAAAACAAATCTTTCCCATGCAGAGAATTCATCCTGATCAGGACCAGCTCCAGATTGGGCAAAACCAGGGATGTAGCTAGGGGGCAGGCGGGGCACGTGCCCTGAGGTGCCAAAGGGGGGTCTAAGCACAAGTGGGGGGGCACCATTTTGAATCTTTGCCCCCGGTGCCAGAAAGCCTAGCTACTCCTTTGGGCAAGAGAGTCTCAGTGGGCCCCTTTGAAGTGTCTCACATTATATGCTACATCAGGCCTGGTCCTGAAGCAGACTGGAAGCAGGTCATAGGACACCCAGCTTACTGGTGTGGTGGGTTGGGCCCACCAGAGAATCTTCCTGTGGCCTGGTCCAAGCCTAAGTGGCCCCCCAAAACTGCTGGGGCCCCAGCAATTGTCCGAGCAAGCCCTGCAAAAATGTTGGCCCTGATCCTAGTGTGCTGCTGAGTAAAGCTGTTTTTGTTGAGATTTAGCCCCTTACCCTGCTCCTGGATTTAATTCATTCCTGACCACCTTTTTTTAGCATTGAGAGGTGGACCTTTGTCCACCCTGTCTTGTATTAGACTGTGTGGGACACACCAACGCTTGTGTGCGCAGGGAGAATAGCGGTCTGCTGATTTGCTTGCATGTCTTTATAATAGTGAAAAGGTAAAGGGAGGCACCATGGTGCAATGTATTACTATGCAACACAGCAAGATGAAAAAATAAAACTAATAAAAGTCTGGCCTTATGGACATTGGAAATAAATAATTTATCAGGACTTCAAAATAATATTTTCCTGTTTAATGGGAAAAGGTCTCTACCCAATTTTCTATGTCATATATTGGTGGGATCACTTAATTTAAACTTAACATAATGGGGGGGGGGGGGGGCAGAAGAAGAAAGCCACTAACTAAGAACATTGATGCCCACTATAGGGAACACACACTTTTTAATGTCAGTTTTGAGGAGACATGACTTTAAATAGAGGCAGTCTGGAGATTATCAGATCTGAAGTAGAAGGGAAGGGGTATTTGTATCTGACAGAAGCAGGTTTCAAGCTTCTTACAAGTTTCAATATTTATTTATTATTAATGCCTTGCTAGTGACATCCAAAATCAATCTGCAATGACACTCTTAATTTTAATTAATCTTTGCTGTGCTCACTTATCCAGGGTCTAGAACACGAGTGGTATCCTGTCCCTTCTGTTCTATCGACACAGCTTATCGATGCCCGGGCATGGTGCGGACAGTCTTTCTGGATATCTAGTTCACCCATTCATCTATTGTTATTCTTCATCTTGAGCCGAGTCCAAATGTTGTCACAACCCCTGCCTCCTCCACACTGAGCACTCCCCGAGGGACCCAAGACGACGAGATGAAAGGCATCACAGCACTTTCTCTGTGTCTCTAATGAGGCTCCTGTCTGGACCTGACATGTCTGCAGATACCAGGGAGCTGTCAGATAGCGGACGTTAGAACAGGAGCGAGATCTATTGATTACAAGAAGTCTCATCAAACATCAGCAGCAAGTCCGAGGTGCTTTTAAAGTAACAGGTGAATGGTGCCCCTGCATAGGAAAACAAGGGGACATTCTTCTTACAACTACCTGAAGTTGTGTTGACACCTCAGTCAGAAAGCTACAATAGTTTAATTAGTTTTGGGATTGTGGTTAATAGAATATATTTAAACTGGACAGATGGCCTCTGTTGAAATAATTAAAGTGATACTGCAGTCAAAGGTAATTGTTACACTATTGTGTCGGGCTACATTTGGAGCTGTCCTAAACGGTTTTCCATTTTTAAATTGAAGCAGAAATGGCCGAGATATCAGAGGTTTACAGGTTCAGCCCCCAATCAGCTCAGCAGAGTGGCACAGGATTGCTGGTCTCTCCCTCCTCCCGCCCCTCCCTCCGCCTCCTCCTTCTACATATTCATCACATTGCTGTCACCTCAGAGCCCGCCCATTTTGCTGATTATTATGCAGCATCACAGATCTAAGGGCCAAGCCCACTTTTTTTCAGAAGGATATTATTTGGTGAAAATGTAAACCTCAATATCTTGCCATTACAATTTAAAAGCAGAAAACACTTTAGGGCAGCTCCAAATGTGGCCCGAAGCAATGGTGTAACAATTAGACAATTATCTTTGCCTACAGTTGCACTTTAAATGTTCAAACTAAAAACTGCAAGACAAGAGCGCAAATTACTAAGCCAGTTCTGTACTTGACAGTATCATAGACATGGTTGTGTGAAGAGAAATATAAGCCTGCAGATAACAGTGAGCTGACTGATATCTGATGATAGAACAAATTCAAGATCTATTGATTATAACATTCTCATCCAATATCATCAGAAAATTGGCCATGACAATTTTTGAATTACTGTACCAGGTAGATGGCTCACTGTCTCTCTACGAAGAGAGTAGTCTGACTCACCAGATGGAAGTAATGTGAATCCTGTAGACAGCTTAACCTTGTCTGTGTGTGTCTGACGGATGTGCTCTTACTCCATAAGGCTTGGCAGATAGCTTACTCAGCTGGTCATGAAGATACGTAGATATGTTTCAGAAGCTTTATTTAAGTACAGAATCTTGCAATACACACGTATTACACCAGGAATCTGGAAAAGTACAATCAATACAGCAGGAAACTTGTGATGTACACCCATAACAGCAACAGATAAAAAGACTGTAGACTGCAGGAGAGAGCAGCAGGTGTGCACTGTTCGGATGAAAAACTAGAAATGACTGAGGGAGAGGGGAAGAAGGGAGGAGCTACTTGCATCACAGCTAGACTAAGGGAGCCAGGAAGGGACAAAAGCTATGCACACTGCACAGCCTATGTAAATAAACACTATATCAAGCAGTTACCCCGGGTAAAATGAAACACACGTCTTGCTTACTGCTTACTGAACTATCATCACAATCAGATTTTTTACCAGATAACAGACAATAGTAATACATTTGGTAGACCTAGGTTAACCAAGAAGGGGTAATAATTAGAGATGGGTGAACCAATTTGTACGAAAAGGTAAAATTGAATTCAGCACAAATCTAAATTTCCTTTTGATTCAAGCGGATCAAAATATTACCTGAACTTGACTATCACTTACCTGCATGTCTGTCCAGTGGTAGGTGGCAGAGAGCACTGAAAGAGCAGCTGGCTTCCCCTCCTGCTTCTGTGTAAATAGCACAGCAGAAGAGAAGCAGGGGAAGTTGGCCCAGTTGTCAGCTGCATGACCTGGATTTCGGTGCTGCTTAGACAGAGCCCAATGCCAGCCACCAGACCAGAGCAACCAGGGAGCCAGCATACAGGTACTCCCTTCCTTCTTAGCGATCCTCAGTGTAGGTGTCCCAAAAAATCTTCCGCTCGCCACCTCGCTCTCTGCTGTATGCAGGGGCTATTTATAGGTGAGAAGTGAGGTGTCTGTAAAAGCCAGCTCACTCCCCACCTGTAAATATCCCCTCCCTGGGGTCAAACGGTAAAACTCGAATGAGGACAGAGGAGAGCTTTTTGGTTTTATTTTTAGCAGCAATTCATTGAAAATTCGATTCAAACCCATATTTTTTGGTAGAATCCGGCAAATTATCTGAATAAAATGAGCAAGTTCACTCATCTCTAATAATAATATATTTAAGTACCAGCTCCTGCCAAGGCGCCACTTGGAAAAGTTTTTAACATGAAGCGGAAGAATAGAGCTTCAGGATACAGAAGATTGGTGGTTGAGTGGATGGTAGCATAGGAATGAAGCATGTAAATGCAATGGGAGTAAGCAAAAGGAGGGTGGAGAGGCTTACAATACTAGGAGCAGTCTGGACATGGTGCTGTAAGAGTCCTAGTCAAGGAAGGTAGTAGAATGAATAGGCCAAAGTTGGCAGAGCTCCATTTGAGACCATGTCCGTTGGGATAGAGGGATCACTGTCCAGGGTAGAGGGAGGTGAACATGTCGAGGTGGTAACTCTTTAGAGAAGCAAAGGACCATGTTGAGTGGGGGAAAGGGGGCTGTGTCTGGAAGGTGAACCATGTTCAGGAAGGAAGGCGGGTTACTTGATTACAATGGCAAATGGCAAATAAGTGAAACATAATGCATACTACTAACTTACTGTATTGTGACTAGCTGTTTTATAGTGTCAGCTAGCAACTGTAGACATAGTAACGATTAGATCCCCTTAGTTTTAAGGACTTTCAGCTAGTGCATTTTCCACAACATTGGAGAAGGTTATAGCTAGAATTGGACTGGGTTTAGGTCAAATTGTGATTTGGAGGTTGAAATGGATGGAAAAGGGAGATAAACAAGAACTAGGTAGAACTAGCATAGAAGTTAGAGCAGGTATAGATGGGCACAGGGCCGACTCCAGGTTTATGTGGGCCCTTGGGCGGCATGGTCTCATTGGGCCCATTTGTGGTGAAGAGTCACATCATAAAGGAAGTCCCAAATCTGGATATCCCCTGAAGATCATGCTATTTGGACCTAAACTCTAGCTTTGGTCTACTCTGAAGCGCACCAAACCCCTTTAAACCTGACCTCGGAGTCTAAACGAATCTAGTTTGTTCATTACTTTCCTGGATCTGGTGAATACACTGTGGGATCGCCAGTTTGAGTCAGCAGCCAAACCAGGGGGGTTCGTTCACAAATAGGGGCATCCAAATTGAGATGCCACTGTAAAGAGGACCAAAACTCAGGGTGGAATTGCTTGCATAGTGGGTATGCCAGTGATACACAGTAATACACTGCCAGTAATACACAGTAGGGTATTACAGATTGGGATGCTCCAGGGATAGGAAAGCAGCTGGGGTGGGCAACTTAAAAGCAGAACAAAATCCAGCACTTCCTCCCCTAGAATCTGAATTGAGATGCCCCGTTGTGTGGAACCCCGCCATTAGAGGAGATGTGGGCACCAGCTTTGGCGATGCCCTCCCGGTCCGCCGCCAGTCAAGCGCCATCGCACACACCAAAGGTCGGCCCTGTCAGTGGGCAGACAATGTATGATAGAGGAAGGAAATAGCTGCACACTGCAATGAAGCATGTTTGTTATTGGAGGAGGTATGGCTACCGCATATATGTGCTACTACTTCCTGTTATGGAGCTCTTACAGGAAAAGCTCAATATCCCTTTAATGCAGAGCTTACTGATTGTGTGGGGGTTAGTTTAGGTCAGTTTGGTGTCTCTGTGAACCAGAACTCTCCCTGGCACAGAGTTGCAATGGAGTATGGAGGTCACTTTGAGAATAAAGATCTACTGCGGTTTTTAAGAGTGAAGTCATATCTGTGAGTAACACCTCGACTCAAACTCATACACCAACACCAGCACTCTGGGTTCAAAGAACATCCTCTCCTCGCCATACACTACCTGGCAGTAGGGAACTTACACCAAGACCACCCGAGAATGTTGACACCTTTGGTGACATATTTGGTTTTGTTAATATTTTATATATTTTATTGCTTATCTTCTTTATATTTTTGTTTTCAGATAACCTTTTTGGGTCATTTAAACAATGATCAAAGAGGCTAATCAAACTGCAAGGCAGGGAATACTAAAATGATTTGAGAGAATTGGGCTGAGGGAATTTACAGATTGCAGAGAAGTGCCGGGATTTTTACTGGTAATTGTAATTGCCGGTAGACTTTTCCCATCCTCTATTTACCAGTAAAAACACAAAAACCAGCACCGCCAGGTCAGTGGCCAGTAAAGTGAAAAAAAAAACACTGGCCAGGTGGTGACCCTATTTGTAATGTGCCAAAGGGTGGCCAGCCAGTTGGTGTTACTAGCCATGAAAATGAAATGTTAGTTGCACAGGCATTTACCTGAATCCCCCAAAAATTAAAATGCAGCTGCAGATCTTTGGGTCGTCTGATGCAACGTTTACATTTGAAATCAGCCAAGATTACTTGGATTATTAGAGGATAATCCAGATCACCAGTTACAATTCTCTAAGATACATTTGAATGAAGAAAAACAAGGTGACATCATCTTTTAAATAATTTGTTGGTCCAACAAAGCAAATTTCAGGCACTGTAAATAAGCATAACTGTGTCTGTTACTCAACAGAATATCTCCGTGTAACAATTAAAGAATCAGTGAATCAACCTGCGTATATTTAGGAGGGCCTTTCAATGGACCTATATTTATTAACAAGACTGTCTTTTTAAAAGACACCATCTCTATCTTCAAATGTTGAGGAGCACTGTTGCACCCCAATTACGGGAACAGCATTGCAATGACGACTTCCAGGGACGGACTGGCACTGCTTTGGGGCCAGTTAGGCTGCTGCTTTTACCACCCTTATTCTATCCATGCCCCCTTAGTCTCCCTCTATGCCCCCTGTATCCATCCACACTGTACCCAAAAGCCAGGGAACCTCAGCTCCTAATGCTATAGCCCCAGCATCATGGTTGGGGGGCCCAGCAAGGACGTCTCGGGCTGGCCAGGGCTGGTAAAATCCAGGGATGGTTTTTTACCCCAGTCCGCCACTGACAACTTCTCTTTGCAGAAAGCTGGAGCTACTCTCCACTTTGCTGTAGTAGCATGAGTTACTCCAAGAATTACCCCAAAGATGAATATGTTGATGAGGGCCAGTTAAATGGCCTCTACGATCACCAGGCCTCACCACAATTAATTTCTTTCTAAAGATATAATTTTGTTTTCAGAAAACCACACACAAACTTGATGATGTGTAAATTGATAATCATAAAAACTGCTGTTTCAAGATTTGTTTGTGTGTAGAAACTAGACTACAGGATTATGTGAATGTTGAAGGCCAGCCATATGAGCCTTAAAAGATTGGGCTTAATTGCAATGTGCATGTTACACATTCAGGGTTTTGGCATTACCAGCGTTTCTTACTATTGATGCAATGCCATCACAGGAACAACATATGTTTTTCAAGTAGTGTTGGCATCAGTCTAGTCTAGGACAGCACGAAAGTAGTAAAAAAGGTGCCAAAATGTTGTCCCTTTCGACTTTAAAAATGCCACCCAGTGTCCATCCTCAAAATCAGAATCAATGTATAATTTGGAAAGAATATTACACATTTGCAAGGAATTCCATCTGTAATGGTAATAAAACTGCAATGTGAGCTTAGGAAAAGAAACAGTTAGAAAATAAACAGCCAGCACAATTGATAGGCCAGGAGGTTGGAAAATATATTAAAAAGTATCCCTAGGAGCTACCTGCCCAGGCAGCCATAGTCACCACTCCAAAGAGTCAAGGTACCGTGGAAGGACACAGAGTAGCTCTTTAGTAAGGAAGGGTAGGTGGCGATGAGAAGGATGCACACCAGAAACCTCTTGTCCAGGCAACTGGTTCTGAGTACTAAAACTACAGATAGCTAGAGTATGGTCAGGTTAAGGTTAGCACATCGAAGCCCAGGAGTAAGAAAGGTCGGAAATATCTACCCAAACCAAGAGCCCCTTGACCAGTCAGCCATTTGAGGTGAAGCAAACAAAGGCTTAAAGGGTAGTTAGAGTCAAGTTATCACTTCTTCATTCATGTGTTTAGCACAGAGGTAGGATTCAAAATTTTCCCTAAACATAAAGTTGTCAAGTGCTGCACATATTTATATTTTTAAAATAAATGGTTGTATACAATCTAATAAAGAGCAAACTGTGTAATACTATTAAAATGTGTCTAAGCAATATTAAACTTATTTTTTTGCCAGTTCTCCTTGGTTCTGAGAACTGCATCCGCCCCTGCAGCAAACCTTGGGCTGCCTGGCAACCACCAGGTGGCATCTCTACCCAAAGGCTTAACTTCTTGGAGAGAAGCAACCTGCATCGTATTTGCACAGCTAGCCATATTGTTCAGAGTGTGTGCTGTTCCTGCCTTGGATCGTCTGTCCAAGCCCTGTTGCGGACCCTGTGTTTGGGTCACCTGCACCATCAGCATTATTCACTGTCAGCCGGCCTTCATAGGATGCTCAGGTACCAGCTGCAAGCTCTGACTATGCCACGTCTCAGCCACCAGAGTCTGGGGTATGTGACTAACTGAGGTTTGATGTCTAAGCTTACTTAATCTGCAAACCTGACTGATTACCATCAGTCATGTGAATGGCAGCAAACACAGAATGGAAGAAGAGGAGGTTGGCTGTCTTGACGTTGACCTTTAAAATTGAGAGATATGAAGGGGGACTCCAAGTGGCAGGTATCACCCATTGAGGCAAGCCAGAGTATGCCAGGGTAATCATAGTTTCATGGAAGGGTGCAACATAGAACTAGTTAAGGATTTGCCTAATTCCAGGCAACAATTTTAAGAAGGCAAATGTAGGAGTTGTGGAGTCAGTTCACATGACCCTGCACACATCCAAGTTCTGTGAAAGATTGTTTCTCTGTAATTTTGAAAAAGCAATTCATCAAACTAACTTGAAGCAAAACACAATCCCACATATAGAATAATATTAGTCAATGCCTACAATACATCAGTTACCTATTCACCTATACAATAAACAAGGTGCCTTTACCATATTTACTTTATAGAAAGTCTTAACAGGTGAGAAGCTGGTCTACTTGTATGGCACACTATTGATTGTCTGATTTAGCTAAGTCTAAATCTTCATAGGCTTTACCTTACTTTTTGGGGTACAGAGATGTAAAATTAAGAACACTGCAGAAGAGATGTCATTACAGAAGACCAGATCTGTCACTACAGATGGGAAGTTGGACAGAAAATCATGGGATTGAAAAGGTGTTTCCCTTAGAGTTGGGAGATAATTGTAGGTGCATTACCACAATGTTCATGTGTACATTTACATATGGGGATGGTCAGTAGAACCTTATTGGTTAGGTTGTTTCAATTCTAGTACAGCATTATTTTAAGTCAGTACAGGTGATCATATTAATATACCTTATGATCAATACAAACATCCAGTAACTAGATTTCGCTTCCTCTCAAACCAATTGTTTAAAGCTCTCTATCCATAAAGGCAGAACACCTCCTTATCCAAATAAATATATTTTCTTTCATAATAAACTCTTTATAATAATTAATATATATATATATATATATATATATATATATATATATATATATATAGATAGATATAATAAATACCCTCTGAATCTGTGCCTCAGGTTAAGGTTTTGTGGCATGTTGGAAGCACAACCAAGTTTGGGTTCATTTGCCGAGTTTGCAGCTACTGTCAAAGTCCAAAGTCCACTGTTCCAGGCTAAGGTTGACTTCTCTAGTCTGGGGTCTTGTGTTCAGCTTGGACCAGCAGAAGCAATGGTGCCTAAGTCAACTCCCTTTATGTTTAGGTTCCCTGATGTGATCCCCTGATGCTTCTAACCTCCTTGATGCTTCTGAGAGCTGTCCAATTCCAAGATTCAGTGGCTGCTTCTGATTATGTGACTGCTCAATAATCTTGTGCCCTCTCAGTTTCATTATTCTGTGCTTGCTTCGAGGTTCTGTGTCTCAACCTGACATTCTGTGCCCAGTTCCAAATTCCAATCTTCCAGCCTGGGTTCCTGTCTACAGAGGTCTTACACAGCTCTGAGGTTCTGTATCCCAATTTGAGATCCTGAATGTGACACAGTGAATGTGAAATCTATACTAACTTTTACAGATTCTGTCCATGCTGGAGGAGGCCAGGCCTGGCATGCTGAGGTTTGTCTCACCCTCAATTAGGAATGGAGTGGTCATCTGGAGAGGCACCTCATGAAGAGAGATCAACACTAGACAGCAGATGCTTGATCTCCTCAATCTGTAAATTCTTAAACGCCAGAAGAGTTGGGTTCCTGGACTAATTCAAATAATTACTTAATCTATAAGGAATCCTCTTTTAAACCTTCAATCTATTTCACAATAAATGATTTAGTCGAAAACATTACTTTTATGGTCCTCCCCAGAATGACTTAATATAGACTATTATAAATATATTGATTTCCTGCTTACATCGATGGCTAACACGGTACAACAACTTACGACTATTATATATAGAATATAGAATAATGACTAGATAAACATCCCTAGGCTTTATCATTAAATGTCCCAAGTAAAGTCAGACCTCATCCCAGGTGTTGCTCAAGCTAGAAGCCCAGGCTGTTGATGCCCATGACAAGAAAGGGGGATGAGATCTTGCAGCACAGATTATGTTATCAGTGTAATCACTTGTGCTGTATTCAGGCTGTTTTTCTAGCGGCTCCTGGCGCCTTCTTATGCTGCTCGTCCGTCAGTTGCTGTCTCAGTGGGAAAACCATTAATTAGGATCTCTTGGAAAGCAGATTGAGAGCAGGCAGGAGAGACTGACGCTGACAAGGTTGTTGTCTGTACTTCTCATCACGTAAATGCAAGAAGTTTGTCCAAATCCTGAGCAAAACAAGCACTCAGGGTTTTATATGTTTAAAGCTGCGTCTTGCAGCATGCGTAAGCTTTGCAAAGCGTGATTACTTTGCCTTCCATTGTAATCTCTAATGATATCTGAAGTGCACTACATGTTGCTGAGAGTTCACTTCATCTCATCGGCTTTGTCTCCTGCCTCTTTCTTGTCTCTATTTCCCCTTCATTGCCTGTCTCTGATCACTACTGGGCTTTCAAGAATTGGGAGGACTAATAGGATTTTCTGCTGCCGCCTTTAGTACACTAAATTGACTGGTTTCTTTATATGCTGCAGTGGCTTTATTTCAAAGTGCGTCCAGCAACATTCTTACTGTCATTGTGACTTCATTAACTCTTTAACTCTTGACTCCTGGCATATGCACATTGTAGACTTTTATCCATAATGTCAAGATATTTAGAGATATATTTGAGTCTTTCAAGGCTTAAAAGAGAAAAAAAATCTGTTCTCACCTTTTGTCCATTGCAGCTCCTTCACCAAGCTCCTCTATTACCAATTGATGAGATGGCATACGCCCCTGCCCGAAACCAGTCTCCATTCCTCTAAGATGGAATTCCCCCCCCACCCACATCCCCTTGAAACCAGTCTCCATTCCTCTAAGATGGAATCCCCCCCCCCCCCCACATCCCCTTGATTCTCTCACAAACTGGCACTGGATAAGGGGGAGGGGCATTGCATGGAAATTGGTAAGTTGTAAAACACTCAAGCCAGACAAAAAAGCTGGGGGGCAAAAGGTGAGTATACATTTTTTTTTATGCCTGGAGAGACCCTTCAAGTTACAGTAAAGGGATATGGTGTTCATTTGTATGTAGCAACCTAATGGTCATTGTAAAATCATTACAGACATCCAAAGCTGAACACCATTGAAGTCTAAGGACTTGCTTCTTTTTCCCTTTTTCTTTTTTAATCTGTGGCCCCTCTCAGTCTGGGGCAACTGACCTTGCGCACCAGGCATAGGGGCTAGTAACCCAGGTCCCTCTGTTCCTGAAACTGCATTAACTTGTATGCCCTTCAGCACAGGTCCAAAATACAGGGTCTCCAGGGAGGACACAGGAGAAAATCCACCACCCCATGCCGTGTTTCCCTCATGTGATCCTAGACCCCCTGGATACTCCTGATCTGATTCCTGGGCGCGCACACACACACACACACACAATGTTCCAAGATCCTGTGTTCACTTTTGATTAAGTATCTGCTCTATAAGAATACAATATGTGACTCTGTTCTTGGCCTAAGGTCCTGTGTCTCAGCCTCAGGTTTTGCATCTAATTTCAAGGTCCACTCTTCCTGTTATGGTTCCAGGTCTTATACAGCCCCATGGTCCCCTTGCCAAGGTTCGCTTGATCTGTGTTTGAATCTTCTTTTTTAATCCATCACAGAGATATGGCCGCACCAACTTATGTATGTGGCGTGCTACACTGGCTATGCAATATATACTCCACCCTAAGAGGAGATCCCACAATCCCCTCAACCTGCCAGAAAAAGAGCACCACCCAAATGAGAGTACAAAATCACCTATTTATTTTCAATAATGAAACATAGATCAAATTTACAGACATTTAAAAACATGTTAAAAAGGTCACAACAATGACCACCAGGGGGCACTAAGCGCCGGCTCTCTACATATATCTTGTGGCTACTGATACACCCTTTATAACTAAACTTCCATAGTTAGTGCATAATATCAATTTATAAAACATTAAAGTGCTAAGTGCTAAGTAATTAAACCTATATATATCTAGTGAGGACCGCCGAGAGCGGAAAAATCAAAACAATCAAAGACCATATCACATGTGTAACAAACCGTACATTACCCATTAACTGGCCAGCGTTTCACTCTGTCCCCCTGCCCCTAGCCTGCGCGTTCGTAACGGTCAGGGACCCGTTACTTCGTGGGCACAAATAGTCTTCTTTTTTAATCCAAATATCATCCAGTCAATACAAAACACACGAGGGTTAACCATGTAACTAAAGCCAAATCCTCTTGAGCAATGTTCAGGTGAAGAGTTGCAGACCTTGAGACCCTTCGCTCGGTGATGTTTAATGTCCAGGGCAGAGAAGTGTCATGAGCAGCTACCAGTCTGCTCTTGCACTGCTTCCTGGCTGGTGTTTGGTGGCTGGTTTTCTGGCAACCACAAGCAGCATCATTCACAGGAAGCTATAATGGCCCAGTGTCATAATTGATTTGAGGTTACTTATTTAAAAGCCGCCTCCAGGAACATCATAGTGCTCACTGAACTGTTAGGTAGATGTGCAGTTCCAGGCCTACTTGCCTTTTTATTTCTGTTGCTGACTTCAGGTATGTCCTGACTAGAGATGAGCGAACTTTTGAAAAATTCGATTCAACTGATTCGCCGAATTTTCCGACAAAATTCGATTTGACCCAAATTTATTCGCGACGAATCGCTATTAAAAACGGCTATTTCTGAGCCTCCTAGAGCCTCAATAGGGTTGTAAACCATTCTGCCTTGCTGTAACACGAATAGGATGCGTGCTGGGTTTGTGAAATAATACTGTAAATAATTATCACATGCAGATCAGAGGCATCGCTAATAGAATCACAGAGCGGCACAATTGCAGAGAGTTGAAGTGGCATCACTATGAGGGGCCCCTATTTTGCCTGAAAAACACACCCTGGAGCTGGCAGGAGCAGGAGCCCAAATATTGGCTGAAAGACATCCTGCAGTTGGCAGCAGGAGCCCAAACATAGCTTGAAAGAGACACTGGAGTTGGCTGCAGGAGCCCAAAAATTGGATGAATCACACCCTGGAGTTGCAAGCAGCAGCAGCAGCAGGAGCCCAAACATTGCTTGAAAGGGACACTGGCGTTGGCTGCAGGAGGCCCAAAAATTGGATGAATCACATCCTGGAGTTGCAAGCAGCAGCAGCAGCAGCAGGAGCCCAAACATTGCTTGAAAGGGACACTGGAGTTGGCTGCAGGAGGCCCAAAAATTGGATGAATCACATGCTGGAGTTGCAAGCAGCAGCAGCAGCAGGAGCCCAAACATTGCGTGTAAGAGACACTGGAGGTGGCTGAAGGAGGCCAAATATCGGATGAATCCCACCCTGGAGTTGCAAGCAGCAGCAGCCCAAACTTTGCTTTAAAGAGACACTGGAGTTGGCTGCAGGAGCCCAAAAATTGGATGAATCACACCCTGGAGTTGCAAGCAGCAGCAGCAGCTGAAGGAGCCCAGACATTGCTTTAAAAGAGACACTGGAGTTGGCTGCAGGAGGCCAAAAATTGGATGACTCACACCCTGGAGTTGCAAGCAGCAGCAGGAGCCCAAACATTGCTTGAAAGAGACACTGGAGTTGGCTGCAGGAGCCCAAACATAGCTTGAAAGAGACACTGGAGTTGGCTGCAGGAGGCCAAAAATTGGATGACTCACACCCTGGAGTTGCAAGCAGCAGCAGCAGCAGCAGGAGCCCGAACATTGCTTGAAAGAGACACTGGAGTTGGCTGCAGGAGCCCAAACATTGCTTGAAAGAGACACTGGAGTTGGCTGCAGGAGCCCAAACATAGCTTGAAAGAGACACTGGAGTTGGCTGCAGGAGGCCAAGAATTGGATGACTCACACCCTGGAGTTGCAAGCAGCAGCAGCAGGAGCCCAAACATTGCTTGAAAGAGACACTGGAGTTGGCTGCAGGAGCCCAAAAATTGGATGAATCACACCCTGGAGTTGCAAGCAGCAGCAGCAGGAGCCCAAACATTACTTTAAAGAGACACTGGAGTTGGCTGCAGGAGGCCAAAAATTGGATGAATCACACCCTGGAGTTGCAAGCAGCAGCAGGAGCCCAAACATTGCTTGAAAGAGACACTGGAGTTGGCTGAAGGAGCCCAAGAATTGGATGAATCACACCCTGCAGTTGCAAGCAGCAGCACAAACATTACTTTAAAGAGACACTGGAGTTGGCTGCAGGAGGCCAAAAATTGGATGAATCACACCCTGGAGTTGCAAGCAGCAGCAGCAGCAGTAGGAGCCCAAACATTGCTTGAAAGAGACACTGGAGTTGGCTGCAAGAGCCCAAAAATTGGATGAATCACACCTGGAGTTGCAAGCAACAGCAGCAGGAGCCTAAACATAGCTTGAAAGAGACACTGGAGTTGGTTGCAGGAGGCCAAAAATTGGATGAATCACACCCTGGAGTTGCAAGCAGCAGCAGCAGCAGGAGCCCAAACATTGCTTGAAAGAGACACTGGAGTTGGCTGCAGGAGGCCAAAAATTGGATGAATCACACCCTGGAGTTGCAAGCAGCAGCAGGAGCCCAAACATTGCTTGAAAGAGACACTGGAGTTGGCTGCAGGAGCCCAAAAATTGGATGAATCACACCCTGGAGTTGCAAGCAGCAGCAGGAGCCCAAACATTCCTTGAAAGAGACACTGGAGTTGGCTGCAGGAGCCCCAAAATTGGATGAATCACACCCTGGAGTTGCAAGCAGCAGCAGCAGCTGAAGTAGTCCAAACATTGCTTTAAAGAGACACTGGAGTTGGCTGCAGGAGGCCAAAAATTAGATGAATCACACCCTGGAGTTGCAAGCAGCAGCAGCAGTAGGAGCCCAAACATTGCTTGAAAGAGACACTGGAGTTGGCTGCAAAAGCCCAAAAATTGGATGAATCACACCCTGGAGTTGCAAGCAGCAGCAGCAGCAGGAGCCCAAACATTGCTTGAAAGAGACACTGGAGTTGGCTGCAGGAGCCCAAAAATTGGATGAATCACACCCTGGAGTTTCAAGCAGCAGCAGCAGCAGGGGCCCAAACATTGCGTGAAAGAGACACTGGAGTTGGCTGCAGGAGACCAAAAATTGGATGAATCACACCCTGGAGTTGGCAGCAGCAGCAGCAGGAGCCCAAACATTGCGTGAAGGAGACATTGGAGTTGGCAACTACCCTGCAGCCTAGTGTTTTGGCAGCAGGACAAAAAACAATTCAAAATGCAATAGCTTGATTAAGCTGAGGATGAACAAGCATATTTAGTATAACAGATAGGGTGCTACGTGCAGGTTTGGGATACCCTGCGGCCTGGTGTTTTTTTGACAGCAGGACAAAAAACAATTCAAAATGCAATAGCTTGATTAAGCTGAGGATGAACAAGCTTATTTAGTTTAACAGATAGGGTGCTACGTGCAGGTTTGGGATACCCTGCGGCCTAGTGTTTTGGCAGCAGACCAAAAACCAATTCAAAATGTAATAGCTTGATTAAGCTGAGGATGAACAAGCGTATTTAGTATAACAGATAGGGTGCTATGTGCAGGTTTGGGATACCCTGCGGCCTAGTGTTTTGGCAGCAGACCAAAAACCAATTCAAAATGCAATAGCTTGATTAAGCTGAGGATGAACAAGCGTATTTAGTATAACAGATAGGGTGCTACGTGCAGGTTTGGGATACCCTGCGGCCTAGTGTTTTGGCAGCAGACCAAAAACCAATTCAAAATGCAATAGCTTGATTAAGCTGAGGCTGAACAACACTAATTTAGTTTAACAGATAGGGTGCTACGTGCAGGTTTGGGATACCCTGCGGCCTGGTGTTTTTTTGACAGCAGGACAAAAAAACAATTCAAAATGCAATAGCTTGATTAGGCTCAGGATGAACAAGCTTATTTAGTTTAACAGATAGGGTACTACGTGCAGGTTTGGGATACCCTGTGGCCTAGTGTTTTGGCAGCAGACCAAAAACCAATTCAAAATGCAATAGCTTTATTAAGCTGAGGATGAACAAGCGTATTTAGTATAACAGATAGGGTGCTACGTGCAGGCTTGGGATACCCTGCGGCCTGGTGTTTTTTTTAAAAGCAGGACAAAAAACAATTCAAAATGCAATTGCTTGATTAAGCTGAGGATGAACAAGCATATTTAGTATAACAGATAGGGTGCTACGTGCAGGTTTGGGATACCCTGCGGCCTAGTGTTTTGGCAGCAGACCAAAAACCAATTCAAAATGCAATATCTTGATTAAGCTGAGGCTGAACAACACTAATTTAGTATAACAGATAGGGTGCTACGTGCAGGTTTGGGATACCCTGCGGCCTGGTGTTTTTTTGACAGCAGGACAAAAAAACAATTCAAAATGCAATAGCTTGATTAAGCTGAGGATGAACAAGCTTATTTAGTATAACAGATAGGGTGCAACGTGCAGGTTTGGGATACCCTGCGGCCTAGTGTTTTGGCAGCAGGACAAAAACCAATTCAAAATGCAATAGCTTGATTAAGCTGAGGATGAACAACGCTTATTTAGTATAACAGATAGGGTGACATGTTCTGGTTTGGGATGCCCATGTGGGCTGGTGTATTTAAAGCAGACAAAAACAATTCAAAGTGCAATAGCTTAATTAAAATGAGGCTGAACAACGCTAATTTAGTATAACAGATAGGGTGACATGTGTTGGTTTGGGATGCCCATGTGGGCTGGTATATTTAAACCAGACAAAAACCAATTTAAAGTGCAATAGCTTAATTAAAATGAGGCTGAACAACGCTAATTTAGTATAACAGATAGGGTGACATGTGCTGGTTTGGGATGCCCATGTGGGCTGGTATATTTAAACCAGACAAAAAACAATTCAAAATGCAATAGCTTAATTAAAATGAGGCTGAACAACACTTATTTAGTATAAGAGATAGGGTGACGTGCTGGTTTGGGATGCCCATGTGGGCTGGTGTATTTAAAGCAGACAAAAAAAAGATTAAAACTAAATTAAAACTAATCCAGTTATGAGAAATGCTTGTGTGTAACAGATAGGGTGAAATATGCCAATGCATAGATGGGATGCACAGTGGCAAGGCAGGTTTACAGCACAAAGAACTGAAATTGAATTGAAAAATGATCTGGCTAATGAAAATAAAAAAAAAAAATTTCCCTGTCACTTCAATGCTGTCCCTGCCTGGATCGTTCCGGTTTTTCCCTATCTTTCACCATCTTTCCCTGGCTCTGTCTACCTCTCTTTCTGCCTCTGTCGGTCTCTCTGACTCTCCCTACCTCTATCTAACTCTGTCCCTGTGTGTAACAAGCTGTGCTCTGGCCGCAATAGAACGCTGAACTGCGCACAAGGAAGATGGCCACCGTTTATATAGCACGGTGACGTCACCGGGCTTCCTGGCTGCTGATAGGCTGCATGTGACTTTCCCATGATACCTTGCCCCAGGGAACATGTCCGGACATGTGCTTCCACCATTTTAGAATGCCTGTAATTGAAATAAATGGAGTTTAAAGGAAAACTTCGATCGATCGAATCGCGGGGAAATTCGAATTCGTTCAGAATCAAATTTTTCCTGAAATTCGGAATGAATTCGGGTTCGTCCGGATCGATTCGCTCATCCCTAGTCCTGACCATGTCTAAGTTGCTGTCAGCAACACTTTGATGACATCTAAGTTGCTGCATGTCCATGCCGTCTATGGGCCTGCCATTGACCACCACTCTTCTGAGCTATGCTGAGAATCTTGAATGCTGTCATCTTGAACCAATGTACGTGCTTTGCTTTGGTGACATATATTGTGTACTTGAAATGTCCAGTGGTGCGAACATATCGCTTTCTGGATAGTTGTAGAGAAATCATGCTGTTATCTAGTCTTAGATGGGTACCACTGAGAGAAGCAAATGTGACCCAGAATAAATCATTTTTCATTTGGAAATGAAATCAAACTCGAGGGCACAAAATCCATCCTTGCCTCATGCCATCCCAATAATTTGAGATGATCATCACAGTGGGATTTTCCACAGATAAAAGACTGTTCTTTAGCATGCCAGGGGTTAAATAACCAAAGTACACTGCTTACGCATTCAGGTATAAATTACCATTAGTCACAGCCAAACAATCACAACAAGCCGACCATCTGTGTAATACCTACAAGTTGATAACAAGCACCCCAGGCAGTCAACTAGCTAGAAAATCTTGCTTTGACCATGGGGGCTCAATTCTTCACTCATCTAAAGAAAAGAGAAAATATAAAAAGAACTGCTTGTCCCCATGAAATGAACATTGAGCCAGTGCCATCAAGACTGCAATGTTCAGGGTGGCCAGATACCTTTTAGCATTATTTTACTCCCTTTGTACAGGATAATCAGTAACAATTACCTAAAAATCACAAAAATGGCATCATCTTCTGTCCTACAAATTAAACTATATTTCTCTGTGGGCTTTCAAATCTTAATTTCAGTGGAAGGAGCTTTTTGATAATAGTGTGACACCATCATGTTCATGACCAGCAGTGACAAAGAAAAGACTTTCTGTCAACGAACGAAAAATTTTAAAGTCTGTAGCAATCAGAACTGAAACTCATAGGTTCCTCTCCACAGCAAAAGAAGTTTAGGGAGAAAAGTGACCAAGAAGAGGGGACAATGACTTTCAATACTACTATCTTAAGAAAACAATTGAATAACAAGAGGCCTATTTTTAATTGAAATCATGTTAAAGAGGAACATCGGGGGAAATTAAAACCTCCCACAAACCACAAAATCTGCTGCCCCCCCACCTCTGGTTTTACCTTTGGGTATGTTCTACTCACCTCCCTGGGGAGTCCATCTTTTGGGTCCGTCGGATTCCGGCAACCTTCTGACGGGCTGCCCCATCTTGCATCCCATCAGGCACTGCGTACACCCCCCGAACTCACGCCCGAGGGATGCGATGGAGCCACCGAAATCAGAGGCATCGCTATTAGAATCGCTTTCGCAGAGCGGCACAATGACAGAGTCTTGAGGTGGCATCAGCATGAGAAACCCATATATTGCCTGAAAGACACACCCTGGAGTTGGCAGCAGCATGAAGAGTAGAGATGAGCGAACTTTTGAAAAATTAGATTCGACGGATTAGCCGAATTTTCCAACAAAAATCGATTCGACCCGAAATTATTTGCGACGAATCGCTATTAAAAACGGCTATTTCTGAGCCTCCTAGAGCCTCAATAGGGTTGTAAACCATTCTGCCTTGCTGTAACACGCATAGGATGCGTGCTGGGTTAGTGAAATAATACTGTAAATAATTATCACATGCAGATCAGAGGCATCGCTAATAGAATCGCAGAGCGGCACAATTGCAGAAAGTTGAGGTGGCATCACAATGAGGGGCCCCTATAGTGCCTGAAAACACACCCTGGAGCTGGCAGCAGCAGGAGCCCAAAAAATAGCTGAATCACACCCTGGAGTTGCAAGCAGCAGCAGCAGCTGCAGGAGCACTGTAGTTGGCTGCAGGAGGCCAAAAATTGGATGAATCACATCCTGGAGTTGCAAGCAGCAGCAGGAGCACAAACATAGCTTTAAAGAGACACTGGAGTTGGCTGCAGGAGGCCAAAAATTGGATGAATCACACCCTGAAGTTGCAAGCAGCAGCAGGAGCCCAACATTACTTTAAAGAGACACTGAGTTGGCTGCAGGAGCCCAAAAATTGGATGAATCACACCCTGGAGTTGCAAGCAGCAGCAGGAGCACAAACATAGCTTTAAAGAGACACTGGAGTTGGCTGCAGGAGGCCAAAAATTGGATGAATCACACCCTGAAGTTGCAAGCAGCAGCAGGAGCACAAACATAGCTTGAAAGAGACACTGGAGTTGGCTGCAGGAGCCCAAAGATTGGATGAATCACACCCTGGAGTTGCAAGCAACAGCAGCAGGAGCCTAAACATAGCTTGAAAGAGACACTGGAGTTGGCTGCAGGAGGCCAAAAATTGGATGAATCACACCCTGGAGTTGCAAGCAGCAACAGCAGCAGGAGCCCAAACATTGCTTGAAAGAGACACTGGAGTTAGCTGCAGGAGCCCAAAAATTGGATGAATCACACCCTGGAGTTGCACGCAGCAGCAGGAGCCCAAACATTGCGTGAAAGAGACACTGGAGTTGGCTGCAGGAGGCCAAAAATTGAATGAATCACACCCTGAAGTTGGCAGCAGCAGGAGCACAAACATTAGCTGGAAGGCACACCCTGGAGTTGGCAGCAGCTGAAGCAGGCGCCCGAACATTGCTTGAAAGACACCCTGGAGTTGGCAGCAGCAGCAGCAGGCGGCCAAAAATTGGCTGAAAGGCACACCCTGAAGTTGGCATCAGCAGGAGCCCAAAAATTGGCCTAAAGACATAAATATGTTTTGCACCATTTGGAAAGTGTAAAACGTGGCACCATGCTGAATCTAGTCGCATGCATCAGGCATTGGTGGGTGGAAATCCTGGCTGATCCATCCCTGATTCATTTTGACAAAGGTGAGTCTCTCCACATTTTTAGTTGACAGACGAGTTCTCCTCGCCGTAACTATGGCCCCCACCGCACTAAACACCCACTCAGATGGCACGCTACTGGCCGGGCAGGACAGCTTTTCCAGGGCAAACTCTGCTAGTTGCGGCCACAAGCCAAGTTTGGCTGCCCAGAAGTCCAGCGGATCCTCAAGGTGTGTTGGCATGGTCATGTCAAGGTATGACATGACCTGCTGGTTCGGGTCCTGCTCCAGGTCTTCCTGCTGCTCATGAGTAGCCTCACTATGCGGGTGTAGAAAGCTACTAATTAGCGACTGAAGACTGAGGCTGCTGCTGATGGAGCTGCTGCTGCTGCTCCTGCCAACCCCCAGCAGGCATGGCAGTGGAAGGTGAGCGCAGAGATCCCCCCCGAGTCAGACCTGCGAGAGTATGGACCAGATAGGCATCGGCCAACTGACTACGTAGAATGACTTTGTAGTAGTTCAGTTTTTCCTCCCTCTCGGCGGGTTTATAAAATGCCCCCATTTTGTGCCAGAAGCGAGGGTCCAATAAGGTGGACAGCCAGAAGTCATCCCGCCGACAAATGGAAACAATTCTGGGGTCACTACGCAAGCACCTGAGCATGCTTCCTGCCATTTGCGCAAGTGACTCGGAGGGACTACCTGTCTCCATCTCCACTGCATACTGCCACTGTGTGTCCGGGTCCTCTGTCTCGCCTTCTTCAAAACCCTCCAGCTCCTCTGGCTTCTCCTGCTCCTCCTCTCCTGGCCGCTGACTAGATAAACCAGCCATTTCGACAAGCCTAAACTGTGCTTCACTGGGCCACTCCTCCTCCTCTTCCTCCTCCTCCTCCAGTTCAGCTCCAACGGGGTTCATGTAGCCGTAAGATGTAGACGCCATGTCTCCAGTGCCCTGACCAGCCATGGTTTCTAGAGATGAGCGAACCGGTTCGGACGAACCGGAATTCGCTCCGAATCGTAATGTTTGGGCTCCTGCTGCTGCTGCTGCCAACTCCAGGGTGTGATTCATCCAATATTTGGGCTCCTGAAGCCAACCCCAGTGTCTCTTTAAAGTAATGTTTGGGCTCCTGCTGGAGACATCGCAAATCAGACTATGTTGGGGGCTACCGTTCTGACGCTGTAGCTTAGGAAGGGTGTGTTTGGCGGTGTATGAGTGGCTGAAGTGCATTGTAAAGGATCGCCGGACACCCCTCTTTCATAAGCCAAGCAATCCCCAATCTCCACCACCTCTTGTGCCTATAGACAAGCCCCCGCTTGCTGGAGACACGGGTTATGCCTCTCCAGACTCGGTTGCCCCCAGGACTTACTGGCGCAAAGATTGCAGGCTTATGGTGAAGAAGGATGAACAGCGGGGTATCCCAAATTGGTAGTTCGAGCGGGCAGAATCCGAAACGCTGAGTCCAGCAGGTTCGACAAGAATGGTTGAAGACGAGCAGGGGTCAAAGCCGGGTGGTCACCAGAACGCGGTATCAAAGGGGCAAGGCACAGACGTGGTCAGACAGGCAGATGGTCAGTGCAGGCAGCGGACAGGGATGGTCAAAGACAGAGCCGGATCAGTAAACACTAAAACGCAATCCAAAAGCACACCCAAGCTACTAAAGGCTATAACGGGCACTGGTGGAAAGGACAGGTACGTATTTAAAGGGGAACTGACCAATGGGAAGGGGAATGTGGTGTTTGGTGTACACTGTGGGTGATTGGTGCGACTAGAATCAAGCTCCCTATAGGAGCAGCCCCAGGGACTGGACCGCCCTGGCCAGTGAGACTGTCCAGTCCCTGGGTTCATCCCCACCCAGGTTAGGGACCTGACTGGTCCAGATTGAAGACAACCAGATTGAAGACGTGAGCCATGCAGGGGGCATGGGTCAGGCTTCCTTGGCGCAGCGCAGACAAATTGTTCTTCCCATTGTCGGTAACCATGGTTCCCATTTTCGGTTTTCTTGGAGTAAGCCATGTTTGGATTTCTTGATGAATAAATTTAAGCAGTTCCTCCACTGTGTGACTCCGTTCGCCAAGACAAACCATGTGAAGCACAGCGTGACACCTCCGTGCCCTGCACACATGGTAGACTGGAGAGGCACTGAGACTTGACCCTACAGTGGAGGGTGAGGAGATGGCGGAGGATGAGGAGGCCGAGTCGCACGGTGTCACAGGCACAACGGCCAGGGAGCGCGGAGGCAGAAGCGGCGTGACCTGTCCAAGTTGCTGCTGCTGCTGCAAAGGGACCACATTCACCCAGTGGGCCGTAAACGACATGTACTGTCCCTGACCGTAGTTACAGCCCCAGACGTCGGCGCTGACATGCACTTTGCTACACACTGACAGGCTCAAGGACTGGCCCACCTTCTGTTCAACAAAAGTGTGCAGCGCTGGTACTGCCTTCTTGGCAAAGAAATGACGGCTTGGGACTCTCCACCTCGGCTCGGCACAAGCCATCAGTTCTATGAAAGGTGCAGAGTCCACCACCTGAAAAGGGAGCGACTGCAGCACCAGCAACTTGGACAGGAGCACATTCAGCTTCTGCGTCGTAGGATGAGTGGGGGCATACTGCTGTCTCTTGGACATGGCTTCGCTGATGGATTGCTGGCGAGATGCATGACTTGGAGGAGGAGGAGCAGGAGCATCAGGAGGATGGGTATGACGCACAGCTGCCTTCGGCTGAGGTGCTGGAGCCTTGGCTGGCAGAAATTGGGAGCAGCATGCCGCTTGGCGAGGAAGCAGGCTGGACCACCTCTTCAGAGCCTCGGTTCTCCCAGGCCGCTTTATGGTGACGCATAGAGATGAGCGAACTTTTGAAAAATTCGATTCGACTGATTCGCCGAATTTTCCGACAAAAATTGTTTCGACCCGAAGTTATTCGCGACGAATAGCTATTAAAAACGGCTATTTCTGAGCCTCCTAGAGCCTCAATAGGGTTGTAAACCATTCTGCCTTGCTGTAACATGCATAGGATGCGTGCTGGGTTAGTTAAATAATACTTTAAATAAATATCACATGCAGATCAGAGGCATCGCTAATAGAATCGCAGAGCGGCACAATTGCAGAGAGTTGAAGTGGCATCACTATGAGGGGCAGGAGCCCAAACATTGCTTTAAAGAGACACTGGAGTTGGCAGCAGCAGGAGGCCAAAAATTGGATGAATCACACCCTGGAGTTGCAAGCAGCAGCAGGAGCCCAAACATTGGCTGAAAGAGACACTGGAGTTGGCTTCAGGAGCCCAAAAATTGGATGAATCACACCCTGGAGTTGCAAGCAGCAGCAGAAGCAGGAGCCCAAACATTACTTTAAAGAGACACTGGGGTTGGCTTCAGGAGCCCAAAAATTGGATGAATCACACCCTGGAGTTGGCAGCAGCAGCACAAACATTGGCTGAAAGAGACACTGGAGTTGGCAGCAGCAGGAGCCCAAAAACTGACTGACACACCCTGGAGTTGGCAGCAGCAGCAGCAGGAGCCCAAACATAGCTTGAAAGAGACACTGGAGTTGGCTGCAAGAGCCCAAAGATTGGATGAATCACACCCTGGCGTTGCAAGCAGCAGCAGCAGGAGCCCAAACATTACTTTAAAGAGACACTGGGGTTGGCTTCAGGAGCCCAAAAATTGGATGAATCACACCCTGGAGTTGGCAGCAGCAGCAGGAGCCCAAACATTACTTTAAAGAGACACTGGGGTTGGCTTCAGGAGCCCAAATATTGGATGAATCACACCCTGGAGTTGCAAGCAGCAGCAGCAGCAGGAGCCCAAACATTACTTTAACCCTTTAAATGCCAGCCACGTAAAATTTACGTGGTTGCCTCTCCGTCACTTAAGTGCCAGCCACGTAAAATTTACGTGCCTGGCATTTACCCCTGCTAGTGGGCAAAAAAAAAAAAAAAATTACTCACCTGACCCCTCGTTGGATCCGGCCGGGTCTCCTCTTTAATTTGGTGCCATCCGATCCCCCGTGGGGGGTCGGATGGCTCCAGGAGAGCCCCCGGAATAGGCCGCCCCCCCCCGCTTCTGCAGCAGCAGCTGCTAACTGTAAAAAAAAAAAAAAATAAAAATGACATTCACTTACCTGTGTGTGCGCTGGCTCCCGCTGTCCCTCCTCTTCACCTGGGGGGTCTCCGATCGCCCCCCAGGACTTACCGATCTTCAGGAGAGAGCCCGGAAGGGGGCGGGGCTATGACGTCATCCCGGTCCGTCGCAGCGTCAAGCCCCGCCCCTTTTGGGGGCGGGGCTATGACGTCATCCCAGCCCCGATCACCGATCACCGGCTTCAGCGTTCTCAGCTGTCAGATGCCGGTGATCGGCAACGGGGAAGGAGGTGGCAGGAGATCCTCTGATCTCCTGCCTCCCCCTTCTCTGATGCCGATCACCAGCATCTGTCAGCAGAGCGGCGTGGGACAAAGGAGCTTACAATCGGAGGTAAGTACAGTAAAAAAATTTTTTTTTTTTTTTTAATAAAATACTTTTGTGTGGCGTTTTTTTTCATTTAACCCTTTGTGAACTGGTAAGGGGTCCATGAGACCCCTTATACCAGTTCACAAGGCTCTGGGTATGGCAAGTCACCTGCAGCTAGTGGGTGGCTTGCCATTAACCCCCAGCCCCCCATTACCTGCCTCCCCAACGGCCAGGGGGGGGCAGAAGGGCCCGGGCCACTTAGTGGCTATGTGGGCTAGTAGCCTGCAGGGCCAGGGGCCACCAACGCTGGCCCCTGCGCCCTGTTCTACAAGCCCCCATAGCTGGCCCGGGTCGGTAATGCTGGGTAGGGGGGACCCTACGTCATTTTTTTGGGGGATTTTTAAGGGTTTTTAACCCTTAAAATTCCCTAGGAGGGGGAACCCTATGTCATTTTTTTTTTAATTAACCCTTTTGTTTTCTGTCATCCAGCAGCTATAAAAGGCTGAAAGAGTGCTCCACTATGGATGGGAGGTAAGTATTAAAAAAAAAAAAAAAAAAAATATTTTTTCTCTTTGTGTGTCTGTGTTTTATTTTTACATTTAACCCCTTGTGAACTGGTAAGGGGTCCATGACCCCTATACCAGTTCACAAGGCTGGGGGAGGTGGCAAGTCACCTGCGCTAGCCGGTGACTTGCCATTAACCCCCGGCACCCCCATTACCTGCCTCCCCAAAGCCCAGGGGGGGGGGGGCAGAAGAGCCCGGGCCCACTGGCTATGCGGGCTTGTAGCCTGCAGGGCCAGGGGCCACAAAAGCTGCCCCCTGCGCCCCGTTCCTACAAGCCCTACATAGCTGGTCCCGGGCTGGTTACTTTGGGTAAGGGGGAGCCCATGTCATTTTTTTTATTTTTAAGGATTTTTAACCCTTAAAAATCCCCCCAAAAAATGGGCCCCCCCTCCCGGGAGGGGGGACCCTATGTCATTTTTTTTTCTCGATTTAACCCTTTGTAGTGTGGATGGTAGTTGTATTTTATTTGTAAATGTTAAAAATTACTTGTTTCAGTTAGGGGGGTCTCCTGGGCAGGAACAGGGGACTACCGATAAATATGTGGTACTGTTCTAATCGGTAGAAATGGGGCTTTCACATGCAATATGGTTTTCTTTAATAAAATAAATTTTTTATGTAAAATAAAGGAGGCAATTTTCTAAAAAAAAATTTTATTTATTTATTTTTTTTTACTTAATAATAAATAAAATTAATAATAAATAAAATTTACAAACAAGACATTTCATGTTAAAGCCTAAACTCTGCTGCAAAAAATATATATATAATTTTCCTGAAAATTCCAGCAAAAATGACGCAAAACATGGCGCAAAATGGGGAAAAATGACCTGTCAACAGAGGGTGACAAAATCTCAAGTAAGCTGGCAATTAAAAGGGTTAATAGTACCTCTGCATGTTGGGTATTGTTCTGTTCGGGGGACCTTGCGCTTTCAGACTTAGCTTGTTTTTTCTGGTTTGCATATTTATATTTTAGTAAAAGGTGTTTTTTATTCTGCTTTTTTATACATTTTTTAGGGAAACTCTGCGCAACCAAAGAGTTCTTTGAGGGATTAATTCCAGAAAGATGAGCCCACTACAACAAGCTGGGTACGCTTAGAAAGCTTAACATGTGTACTTTCAGGGAATATATGGTTTATGGGGGATATTCCAAATGTAAAGGGTTGTTTTGGTTGAAAAATCGCAAGGTGCGCACTTTGTCTGCAGAGCTGAAATTTTCAAGAAAAATTACCGTTACGCACATGCTTTACTTTGGGGTGTTTGGCAACTCTTTCCTTGACAGAACCTATGCATGTTGGGTATCGTTCTGTTCGGGGGATGTTGCTTTTTCAGATCATACTTGTTTTTTCTTGTTTGTATATAGTTTTTTTAGGAAAATGTGGCTTTGATTCTGCTTTTTTATCCTTTTTTTAGGGAAACTCTTTGCAACCAAAGAATACATTGAGGGATTACTTCTAGAAAACTGTGGCCACATCAACAAGCCTGGTACAAATAGAAAGCCTGAGGTATGTACTTCCAGAGAATATATAGTTTGTTGGGGGTATTTCAAATGTAAAGGGTTGTTTTTCTGGAAAAACTGCAAGGTGCGCATAGCGCATATCACAGTTGTATTTTTTCAGAAAATCCCCTAAAGCTCTGTTTCAGTTTGGGGGAGTCTCCTGGGCAGGAAAAGGTGTCTACCTATACATATGTGGTACCGCTGTAACTGTGAGAAATTGGGGTTTCACACGCAATAAGATTTTATTGACAAACTTACATTTTTTATTACAAAAAAACACTACAAATTGTAAAAAATTTATTTTTTTAAATTTTTTTGCACATATTTCGCCAAAAAATATTGAGAATACACCTAAAAAATGACAAACAAGACATTTCATGTTAAAGCTCAGACTCTGCTGAAAAAAACAATATATCATTTTCCTGGGAAATCCCTGGAAATCCCTTAAAAAATCACATTTGAACATGGGGAGTGAAAAATAGTGCAAAATGGTCTGGCAACAGAGTGTGACAAAAACTCCAGGTAGGCTGGCACTTAAAGGGTTAAAGAGACACTGGGGTTGGCTTCAGGAGCCCAAAAATTGGATGAATCACACCCTGGAGTTGCAAGCAGCAGCAGCAGGAGCCCAAACAGTACTTTAAAGAGACACTGGGGTTGGCTTCAGGAGCCCAAAAATTGGATGAATCACACCCTGGAGTTGCAAGCAGCAGCAGCAGCAGCAGGAGCCCAAACATTACTTTAACCCTTTAAGTGCCAGCCTACCTGGAGTTTTTGTCACACTCTGTTGCCAGACCATTTTGCACTATTTTGCGCTCCCCATGTTCAAATGTGATTTTTGAAGGGATTTCCAGGGATTTCCCAGGAAAATGATATATTGTTTTTTTCAGCAGAGTCTGGGCTTTAACATGAAATGTCTTGTTTGTCATTTGTTAGGTGTATTCTTAATATTTTTGGGTGAAATATGTGCAAAAAAAAAAAAAAAAAAAAAAAATTTTTACATATTGTAGTTTTTTTTGGAATAAAAAATGTAAGTTTGTCAATAAAATCTTATTGCGTGTGAAATCCCAATTTCTCCCGGTTACAGCGGTACCACATATGTATTGGTAGACACCCTTTCCTGCCCGGGAGACTCCCCCAAACTGAAACAGCGCTTTAGGAGATTTTCAGATAAAATACAACTATGCTATGCAATATGCGCACCTTGCGGTTTTTCCAGAAAAACAACCCTTTACATTTGAAATACCCCCAACAAACTATATATTCTCTGGAAGTACACACCTCAGGCTTTCTAGGCGTACCAAGCTTGTGGATGTGGCCATAGTTTTCTGGAAGTAATCCCTCAACGTAATCTTTGGTTGCAAAGAGTTTCCCTAAAAAAAGGATAAAAAAGCAGAATCAAAGCCACATTTTCCTAAAAAAACTATATACAAACAAGAAAAAACAAGTTTAATCTGAAAACGCAACATCCCCCGAACAGAACAACACCCAACATGCATAGGTTCTGTCAAGGGAAGAGTTGCCAAACACCCCAAAGTAAAGCATGCGCATAACGGTAATTTTACTTGAAAATTTCAGCTCTGCAGACAAAGTGCGCACCTTGCGATTTTTCAACCAAAACAACCCTTTACATTTGGAATATCCCCCATAAACCATATATTCCCTGAAAGTACACACGTTAAGCTTTTTAAGGGTACCCAGCTTGTTGTAGTGGGCTCATCTTTCTGGAATTAATTCCTCAAAGAATTCTTTGGTTGCGCAGGGTTTCCCTAAAAAATTTATAAAAAAGCTGAATAAAAAACACCTTTTCCTAAAATATAAATATGCAAACCAGAAAAAACAAGCTAAGTCTGAAAGCGCAAGGTCCCCCGAACAGAACAATACCCAACATGCATAGGTACTATTAACCCTTTTAATTGCCAGCCTACTTGAGATTTTGTCACCCTCTGTTGACAGGCCATTTTCCCCATTTTGCGTCATGTTTTGCGACATGTTTTGCGCCATTTTTGCTGTAACTTTCAGAAAAATTATATATATATTTTTTGCAGCAGAGTTTAGACTTTAACATGAAATGTCTTGTTTGTAATTTTTTTTTTTTTTTTTACAATATTATTAAGTGAAAAAAAAAATAAATAAATAAAAAAATTTTTTTTGAAAATTGACTCCTTTATTTTAAATAAAAAATGTATTTTATTAAGGAAAATCATATTGCATGTGAAAGCCCCATTTCTACCGATTAGAACGGTACCACATATTTATCGGTAGCCCCCCGTTCCTGCCCAGGAGACCCCCCTAACTGAAACAAGTATTTTATAACATTCACAAAAAAAATACAAAAACCATCCACACTACAAAGGGTTAAATCGGGAAAAAAAATGACATAGGGTCCCCCCTCCCAGGGGAGGGAGACCCCATTTTTTTTTTGATTTTTAAGGGTTAAAAACCCTTAAAAATCAAAAAAAAAATTGACGTGGGGTCCCCCTTACCCGAAGTAACCAGCCCGGGACCAGCTATGGGGGCTTGTAGGCACAGAGTGGGGGGGCCAGCTTTTGTGGCCCCCCCACCCTGCAGCCTACGAGCCCACATAGCCCATGTGGGCCCGGGCTCTTCTGCCCCCCCCTGGCCTTTGGGGAGGCAGGTAATGGGGGTGCCGGGGGTTAATGGCAAGCCACCCGCTAGCGCAGGTGGCTTGCCATCCCCCCAGCCTTGTGAACTGGTATAGGGGTCATGGACCCCTTACCAGTTCACAAGGGGTTAAAAGGAAATAATGACACAGACACACACTGAGAAAAAAATATTTTATTAATTTTTATTTTTTTTTTTTACACTGTACTCACCTCCCATCCATCCTGGAGCACTCTGTCCCTCGGCGATCACTGGCTTCTGCTCACTTGCTAGAAGCCTTTTATAGCTGCTGGATGACAGATTACAAAGGGTTAATCAAAAAAAAAAATGACATAGGGTCCCCCCTCCCAGGGGGGGCGGACCCCATTTTTTTTTGATTTTTAAGGGTTAAAAACCCTTAAAAATCAAAAAAAAAATTGACGTGGGGTCCCCCTTACCCACAGTAACCAGCCCGGGACCAGCTATGGGGGCTTGTAGGCACAGAGTGGGGGGGCCAGCTTATGTGGCCCCCCCACCCTGCAGCCTACGAGCCCACATAGCCCATGTGGGCCCGGGCTCTTCTGCCCCCCCCTGGCCTTTGGGGAGGCAGGTAATGGGGGTGCCAGGGGTTAATGGCAAGCCACCCGCTAGCGCAGGTGGCTTGCCATCTCCCCAGCCTTGTGAACTGGTATAGGGGTCATGGACCCCTTACCAGTTCACAAGGGGTTAATAGTAAAAAAAATGACACACACACAGAGAAAAAAAAATGTTTATTTTTCTTTTTTTACACCATACTCACCTCCGATCCGACGTCCCTCGCCGCTGTCCCGCGCCGATCACCTCACTGACAGATGCCGGTGGTGATCGGCGCAGGGCGGGTGACAGGTGAGGGGGCTCCGATCGGAGCCTCCTCACCTGACACCCGCTCTGCTCCGATCACCACCGGCATCTGACAGATGCCGGAGCTCGGAGGGGGTATAGGAGGAGCGGGATGACGTCATCCCGCTCCTCCCACAATGGGCGGGGCCAAGCGGCGGCGGCCATCGCCGCCATTACAAGAGGTGAGGACCCGGAAGAGGGTCCTCACCTGAAGACTGCGCAGCCCAGGGGGGGGATCGGACCCCCCCCTGGTGAAGAGGAGACCCGGACAGAAGGCTCGGGCGCGGAGGTGAGTAAATGACAGTTTTATTTATTTTTTTTTTTTACAGCGGCGATCAGCGCTGGAAACGGGGGGGGGGGGGGCGGCTGGTTTCGGGCCCCCCCCTGAAGACGGAGGACGACGGGGGGGCGATCGGATGCCCCCCCAAGGAAGAGGGGACCCCAGGCTTCACAAGGATACCGGAGGTAAGTGATTTTTTTTTTTCTATTTTTTAACTGTTTGGGGGAAATGCCAGGCACGTAGTTTCTACGTGCTTGGCACTTAACGGTAGGAGAAGCAACCACGTAGAAACTACGTGCTTGGCATTTAAAGGGTTAAAGAGACACTGGGGTTGGCTTCAGGAGCCCATAATTGGATGAATCACACCCTGGAGTTGGCAGCAGCAGCAGCAGGAGCCCAAACATTATTTTAAAGAGACACTGGGGTTGGCTTCAGGAGCCCAAAAATTGGATGAATCACACCCTGGAGTTGGCAACAGCAGCAGCAGGAGCCCAAACATTACTTTAACCCTTTAAGTGCCAGCCTACCTGGAGTTTTTGTCACACTCTGTTGCCAGACCATTTTGCACTATTTTGCGCTCCCCATGTTCAAATGTGATTTTTGAAGGGATTTCCAGGGATTTCCCAGGAAAATGATATATTGTTTTTTTTCAGCAGAGTCTGGGCTTTAACATGAAATGTCTTGTTTGTCATTTGTTAGGTGTATTCTTAATATTTTTGGGTGAAATATGTGCAAAAAAAAAAAAAAAAAAATTTTTACATATTGTAGTTTTTTTTGTAATAAAAAATGTAAGTTTGTCAATGAAATCTTATTGCGTGTGAAATCCCAATTTCTCCCGGTTACAGCGGTACCACATATGTATAGGTAGACACCCTTTCCTGCCCAGGAGACTCCCCCAAACTGAAACGGCGCTTTAGGGGATTTTCAGATAAAATACAACTATGCTACGCAATATGCGCACCTTGCAGTTTTTCCAGAAAAACAAACCTTTACATTTGAAATACCCCCAACAAACTATATATTCTCTGGAAGTACACACCTCAGGCTTTCTAGGCGTACCAGGCTTGTTGATGTGGCCATAGTTTTCTGGAAGTAATCCCTCAATGGATTCTTTGGTTGCAAAGAGTTTCCCTAAAAAAAGGATAAAAAAGCAGAATCAAAGCCACATTTTCCTAAAAAAACTATATACAAACAAGAAAAAACAAGTTTAATCTGAAAACGCAACATCCCCCGAACAGAACAATACCCAACATGCATAGCTACTGTCAAGGGAAGAGTTGCCAAACACCCCAAAGTAAAGCATGTGCGTAACGGTAATTTTACTTGAAAATTTCAGCTCTGCAGACAAAGTGTGCACCTTGCGATTTTTCAACCAAAACAACCCTTGACATTTGGAATATCCCCCATAAACCATATATTCCCTGAAAGTACACACATTAAGCTTTCTAAGGGTACCCAGCTTGTTCTAGTGGGCTCATCTTTCTGGAATTATTACCTCAAAGAATTCTTTGGTTGCGCAGGGTTTCCCTAAAAAATTTATAAAAAAGCTGAATAAAAAACACCTTTTCCTAAAATATAAATATGCAAACCAGAAAAAACAAGCTAAGTCTGAAAGCGCAAGGTCCCCCGAACAGAACAATACCCAACATGCAGAGGCACTATTAACCCTTTTAATTGCCAGCCTACTTGAGATTTTGTCACCCTCTGTTGACAGGTCATTTTTCCCCATTTTGCGTCATGTTTTGCGCCATGTTTTGCGCCATTTTTGCTGGAACTTTCAGGAAAATTATATATATTTTTTTTTGCAGCAGAGTTTAGGCTTTAACATGAAATGTCTTGTTTGTAAATTTTTTTTTTTTTTTTTTACAATATTATTAAGTAAAAAAAAAAATAAATAAAAATTTTTTTTAGAAAATTGACTCCTTTATTTTAAATAAAAAATGTATTTTATTAAGGAAAATCATATTGCATGTGAAAGCCCCATTTCTACCGATTAGAACGGTACCACATATTTATCGGTAGCCCCCTGTTCCTGCCCAGGAGACCCCTCTAACTGAAACAAGTATTTTATAACATTCACAAAAAAAATACAAATACCATCCACACTACAAAGGGTTAAATCGAGAAAAAAAATGACATAGGGTCCCCCCTCCCAGGGGAGGGAGACCCCATTTTTTTTTTGATTTTTAAGGGTTAAAAACCCTTAAAAATCAAAAAAAAAATTTGACATGGGGTCCCCCTTACCCAAAGTAACCAGCCCGGGACCAGCTATGGGGGCTTGTAGGCACAGAGTGGGGGGGCCAGCTTTTGTGGCCCCCCCCACCCTGCAGCCTACGAGCCCACATAGCCTATGTGGGCCCGGGCTCTTCTGCCCCCCCCTGGCCTTTGGGGAGGCAGGTAATGGGGGTGCCAGGGGTTAATGGCAAGCCACCCGCTAGCGCAGGTGGCTTGCCATCCCCCCAGCCTTGTGAACTGGTATAGGGGTCATGGACCCCTTACCAGTTCACAAGGGGTTAAAAGGAAATAATGACACAGACACACACTGAGAAAAAAATATTTTATTAATTTTTTTTTTTTTTTTTTACACTGTACTCACCTCCCATCCATCCTGGAGCACTCTGTCCCTCGGCGATCACTGGCTTCTGCTCACTTGCTAGAAGCCTTTTATAGCTGCTGGATGACAGATCACAAAGGGTTAATCAAAAAAAAAAATGACATAGGGTCCCCCCTCCCAGGGGGGGCGGACCCCATTTTTTTTTTGATTTTTAAGGGTTAAAAACCCTTAAAAATAAAAAAAAAAAATTGACGTGGGGTCCCCCTTACCCAAAGTAACCAGCCCGGGACCAGCTATGGGGGCTTGTAGGCACAGAGTGGGGGGGCCAGCTTTTGTGGCCCCCCCACCCTGCAGCCTACGAGCCCACATAGCCTATGTGGGCCCGGGCTCTTCTGCCCCCCCCTGGCCTTTGGGGAGGCAGGTAATGGGGGTGCCAGGGGTTAATGGCAAGCCACCCGCTTGCGCAGGTGACTTGCCAGACCCCCGAGCCCTGTGAACTGGTATAAGGGGTCACATGGACCCCTTACCAGTTCACAAAGGGTTAAACAGTATAAAAAAATAAACACAGACACAGGTTTTTAAATAGTTTATTAGAAAAAAAAAAAAATTTAACTTTACTCACCTCCGATGTTCAGATGCAGTGTCCCGCGGCGATCTGATGCAGGTGACAGCTGGGCAGAGAAGGGGGGAGGCAGGCGATCGGAGGATCGCCTACCTCCCTCCTTCTCCGCCCAGCCGTCACCGGCATCTGAGAGGAGAACTGCCGGGTGCCCCGATGACACCCGGCGGTGACGTCATTAGCCCCGCCCCCGAAGGGGCGGGGCTAAAATCCAAGATGGCGGCCGCCATCGGAAGATGCGACGGAGGGAGGGCTGTTATGCCCCCCTCCAGAAGACAGAAGACCCGGGGGGGGGTAATCGGAGCCCCCCCCCATGAAGAGGAGAGGCGGCGGGAGCGGAGGTGAGTAACTGTCATTTTTTTTTTTTTTTTTTTTTTTTTTACAGGCAATCCGGCGGCTGCTGAAACGGGGGGGGGCACCCTATTCCGGGCCCTCCCCTGCAGCCGGAGAAGCCCCGATCGGCGATCGGAGCCCCGCTGGCTGAAGAGGAGACCCGGCCGGACAAAACAAGGGGTCAGGTAAGTGACTTTTTTTTAAACTTTTTTTTGTGGGATTGGGGAATGCCAGGCACGTAAAATTTACGTGGCTGGCACTTAAGTGATGGAGAGGCAACCACGTAAATTTTACGTGGCTGGCATTTAAAGGGTTAAAGAGACACTGGGGTTGGCAGCAGGAGCCCAAAAATTGGGTGAATCACACCCTGGAGTTGGCAGCAGGAGCCCAAACATTACTTTAAAGAGACACTGGGGTTGGCTTCAGGAGCCCAAAAATTGGATGAATCACACCCTGGAGTTGGCAGCAGCAGCAGCAGGAGCCCAAACATGACTTTAAAGAGACACTGGAGTTGTCAACAGGAGCCCAAAAATTGGATGAATCACACCCTGGAGTTGGCAGCAGCAGGAGCCCAAACATTACTTTAAAGAGACACTGGGGTTGGCAGCAGGAGCCCAAAAATTTGATGAATCACACCCTGGAGTTGGCAGCAGCAGGAGCCCAAACATTGCTTTAAAGAGACACTGGAGTTGGCAGCAGGAGCCCAAAAATTGGATGAATCACACCCTGGAGTTGGCAGCAGCAGCAGCAGCAGGAGCCCAAACATTACTTTAAAGAGACACTGGGGTTGGCTTCAGTAGCCCAAAAAATGGATGAATCACACCCTGGAGTTGGCAGCAGCAGCAGGAGGAGCCCAAACATAACTTTAAAGAGACACTGGAGTTGGCAGCAGGAGCCCAAAAATTGGATGATTCACACCCTGGAGTTGCAAGCAGCAGCAACAGGAGGCCAAAAATTGGCTGAAAGGCACACCCTGAAGTTGGCATCAGCAGGAGGCTAAAAATTGGTTGGAAGGCACACCCTGAAGTTGGCATCAGTAGGAGCCCAAAAATTGGCCTAAAGACATAATTATTAGAGATGAGCGAGTAGTATTCGACCGAGTCGGTATTCGATCGAATACTACGCTATTCGTCATACTCGATTTCGATCGAGTACAGCGGCGATGGCGCACTCACAATTCGTTTCCCCTCACACCTTCCCTGGCGCGTTTTTTACACCAATCACCATGCAGGGGGGGTGGGACAGGTCCTGGGAGGACGCTGGCATCGCGAGAACGGCGTCTAGACGCATTGGCTGGAAAAACCATGTGACCTCGAATCTACAAAACTCAGCACTTCCTCTTCGTCAGCATTAGCAGCTTGAACTTAGTGAGGGATAGACGCTCACAGCAGGGAAAGACAGGCTGTAGCTGGCAGGGCCCCAGAAGCTCGGAATATCGCATTTACCACCATATATACCAGCTACCAGAAGACAAGAGAGTCATTAAGAGCCCTTATTAGGGCTACTATGCTGAACGGTATATAGCTCATATGTAGGCAGGCAGGGCCCCAGAAGCTCAGAATATCGCATTTACCACCATATATACCAGCTACCAGAAGACAAGAGAGTCATTAAGAGCCCTTATTAGGGCTACTATGCTGAACGGTATATAGATCATATGTAGGCAGGCAGGGCCCCAGAAGCTCAGAATATCGCATTTACCACCATATATACCAGCTACCAGAAGACAAGAGAGTCATTGAGAGCCCTTATTAGGGCTACTATGCTGAACGGTATATAGCTCATATGTAGGCAGGCAGGGCCCCAGAAGCTCAGAATATCGCATTTACCACCATATATACCAGCTACCAGAAGACAAGAGAGTCATTGAGAGCCCTTATTAGGGCTACTATGCTGAACAGTATATAGCCCATATGTAGGCAGGCAGGGCCCCAGAAGCTCAGAATATTGCATTTACCACCATATATACCAGCTACCAGAAGACAAGAGAGTCATTGAGAGCCCTTATTATTAGGGCTACTATGCTGAACAGTATATAGCCCATATGTAGGCAGGCAGGGCCCCAGAAGCTCAGAATATCGCATTTACCACCATATATACCAGCTACCAGAAGACAAGAGAGTCATTGAGAGCCCTTATTATTAGGGCTACTATGCTGAACAGTATATAGCCCATATGTAGGCAGGCAGGGCCTCAGAAGCTCAGAATATCGCATTTACCACCATATATACCAGCTACCAGAAGACAAGAGAGTCATTGAGAGCCCTTATTAGGGCTACTATGCTGAACAGTATATAGCCCATATGTAGGCAGGCAGGGCCCCAGAAGCTCAGAATATCGCATTTACCACCATATATACCAGCTACCAGAAGACAAGAGAGTCATTGAGAGCCCTTATTATTAGGGCTACTATGCTGAACAGTATATAGCCCATATGTAGGCAGGCAGGGCCCCAGAAGCTCAGAATATCGCATTTACCACCATATATACCAGCTACCAGAAGACAAGAGAGTCATTGAGAGCCCTTATTAGGGCTACTATGTTGAACAGTATATAGCTCATATGTAGGCAGGCAGGGCCCCAGAAGCTCAGAATATTGCATTTACCACCATATATACCAGCTACCAGAAGACAAGAGAGTCATTGAGAGTCCTTATTATTAGGGCTACTATGCTGAACAGTATATAGCTCATATGTAGGCAGGCAGGGCCCCAGAAGCTCGGAATATCGCATTTACCACCATATATACCAGCTACCAGAAGACAAGAGAGTCATTGAGAGCCCTTATTAGGGCTACTATGTTGAACAGTATATAGCTCATATGTAGGCAGGCAGGGCCCCAGAAGCTCAGAATATCGCATTTACCACCATATATACCAGCTACCAGAAGACAAGAGAGTCATTGAGAGTCCTTATTATTAGGGCTACTATGCTGAACAGTATATAGCTCATATGTAGGCATGCAGGGCCCCAGAAGCTCAGAATATCGCATTTACCACCATATATACCAGCTACCAGAAGACAAGAGAGTCATTGAGAGTCCTTATTATTAGGGCTACTATGCTGAACAGTATATAGCTCATATGTAGGCAGGCAGGGCCCCAGAAGCTCAGAATATCGCATTTACCACCATATATACCAGCTACCAGAAGACAAGAGAGTCATTGAGAGCCCTTATTAGGGCTACTATGTTGAACAGTATATAGCTCATATGTAGGCAGGCAGGGCCCCAGAAGCTCAGAATATCGCATTTACCACCATATATACCAGCTACCAGAAGACAAGAGAGTCATTGAGAGTCCTTATAAGGGCTACTATGCTGAACGGTATATAGCTCATTCTAGCTATATACACACTGCACACAACGGCTGCTTTAGTGAGGGGTAGCTGCTGCTGGAATAGGGACAGAAAGACTTCAGTGGTGTATTAGCACCTATATACAAAACTATATACACTCTGCTCAAAACGGCTGCTTTAGTGAGGGGTAGCTGCTGCTGGAATAGGGACAGAAAGACTTCAGTGATGTATTAGCACCTATATACAAAACTATATACACTCTGCTCAAAACGACTGCTTTAGTGAGGGGTAGCTGCTGCTGGAATAGGGACAGAAAGACTTCAGTAGTGTATTACCACCTATATACAAAACTATATACACTCTGCTCAAAACGGCTGCTTTAGTGAGGGGTAGCTGCTGCTGGAATAGGGACAGAAAGACTTCAGTGGTGTATTAGCACCTATATGCAAAACTATATTTTGCACTACTGTTTTGTGTCCTCTGTGCCAACAAAACACTGTTTTATACCCGGTGCGTATAGGCACCATTTCACCTTCTGGCAGTATACGGCTGTATAGCCAGGTGTTCTCCTAAAAAATATATTTATATTTGGCACTACTCTTTTGTGTCCTCTTTACCAACAAAACCCTGTTATATACCCGGTGCGTATAGGCACCATTTCACCTTCTGGCAGTATACGGCTGTATAGCCAGGTGTTCTCCTTAAAAATATATTTATATTTGGCACTACTGTTTTGTGTCCTCTTTACCAACAAAACCCTGTTATATACCCGGTGCGTATAGGCACCATTTCACCTTCTGGCAGTATACGGCTGTATAGCCAGGTGTTCTCCTAAAAAATATATTTATATTTGGCTCTACTGTTTTGTGTCCTCTGTGCCAACAAAACACTGTTATATACTCAGTGCGTATTAGGCACCATTTCACCTTCTGGCAGTATACGGCTGTATAGCCAGGTGTTCTCCTTAAAAATATATTTATATTTGGCTCTACTGTTTTGTGTCCTCTGTGCCAACAAAACACTGTTATATACCCAGTGCGTATTAGGCACCATTTCACCTTCTGGCAGTATACGGCTGTATAGCCAGGTGTTCTCCTTAAAAATATATTTATATTTGGCACTACTGTTTTGTGTCCTCTTTACCAACAAAACCCTGTTATATACCCGGTGCGTATAGGCACCATTTCACCTTCTGGCAGTATACGGCTGTATAGCCAGGTGTTCTCCTTAAAAATATATTTATATTTGGCTCTACTGTTTTGTGTCCTCTGTGCCAACAAAACACTGTTATATACTCAGTGCGTATTAGGCACCATTTCACCTTCTGGCAGTATACGGCTGTATAGCCAGGTGTTCTCCTTAAAAATATATTTATATTTGGCTCTACTGTTTTGTGTCCTCTGTGCCAACAAAACACTGTTATATACCCAGTGCGTATTAGGCACCATTTCACCTTCTGGCAGTATACGGCTGTATAGCCAGGTGTTCTCCTTAAAAATATATTTATATTTGGCACTACTGTTTTGTGTCCTCTTTACCAACAAAACCCTGTTATATACCCGGTGCGTATAGGCACCATTTCACCTCATGGCAGTATACGGCTGTATAGCCAGGTGTTCTCCTTAAAAATATATTTATATTTGGCTCTACTGTTTTGTGTCCTCTGTGCCAACAAAACACTGTTATATACTCAGTGCGTATTAGGCACCATTTCACCTTCTGGCAGTATACGGCTGTATAGCCAGGTGTTCTCCTTAAAAATATATTTATATTTGGCTCAACTGTTTTGTGTCCTCTGTGCCAACAAAACACTGTTATATACCCAGTGCGTATTAGGCACCATTTCACCTTCTGGCAGTATACGGCTGTATAGCCAGGTGTTCTCCTTAAAAATATATTTATATTTGGCACTACTGTTTTGTGTCCTCTTTACCAACAAAACCCTGTTATATACCCGGTGCGTATAGGCACCATTTCACCTTCTGGCAGTATACGGCTGTATAGCCAGGTGTTCTCCTTAAAAATATATTTATATTTGGCTCTACTGTTTTGTGTCCTCTGTGCCAACAAAACACTGTTATATACCCAGTGCGTATTAGGCACCATTTCACCTTCTGGCAGTATACGGCTGTATAGCCAGGTGTTCTCCTAAACAATATATTTATATTTGGCTCTACTGTTTTGTGTCCTCTGTGCCAACAAAAGACTGTTATATACCCGGTGCGTATAGGCACCATTTCACCTTCTGGCAGTATACGGCTGTATAGCCAGGTGTTCTCCTAAAAAATATATTTATATTTGGCATAACGCGTGGCCAAAAAAGTAAAACGTCTGAAATGCGGAGGGCTAGCGCAAAGGGACGTGGACGAGGACGGGGGCGCGGAAATGCTGGTGGGGGCACAAACCGCGTTGAAGCCAGTGGGGAGCGTGCTGGTGAGGGGCAGCCAGCATTACGCTCATCCAGCTTCCCTGCCTTTATGGGACAGTTATGCGGAGGGCGGGGTACACCTCTGTTGAGGCCTGAGCAGCGTGAACAGGTGGTGCAATGGATGGCCGATAACGCTTCCAGTCACTTGTCCACCACCCAGTCATCCACACAGTCTCACTCTGACCCTCCTTCCTCCCAACCTGGCCAACAGAGTCAGCCCACCCTTGACCCCTCCCAGGACCTCTTTTCGGGTCCTTTTCCAGATGTGCTGCAAGAATCCCAGGAGCTAGCAGAGGAATTTGTTTGTAGTGATGCCCAAACACTTGAGTATCCGCCATCTCCTAGTGATGTGGACCCGGAACCAGCATCTGCTATCATGAGCGATGATGATGAGACGCAGTTGCCATCAAGGGAGGCTGTTGGAATGTCCAGTGGGCAGGAGGAGGAGCAGAGAGAGGAAGTGGAAGAGGAGGTGGTGGACGACGAAATGACCGACCCCACTTGGACAGGGGTGAAGTCCAGCGGGGAAAGCAGTGGAGATGCGGTCTGCGCATCACCGAATAAGGCAGCAAGAGGTAGAGGACAGTCCAGAGGCAGAGGACAGTCCAGACAGAGAAGGCAGGCCACAGCCAGCAGGGCCGAAGCTCTTCCCGGCAGCAGGCAGTCGCGCGAAGCTCCCCCATCGAGGCCTCGTACTTCTGTGGTGTGGAGATTTTTTAATGTTTGCGCGGACGACAAACTGAGCGCGGTTTGCGCAATCTGCCACTCAAAACTGAGTAGGGGCTCTGAGAAGAGCAATCTGACCACCTCAGGCATGCGCCGTCACTTGGAAGTCAAGCACTGGGCTGAGTGGGAGAGAGCAAACGCAATACAACCTGCGCCCGGTCTTGCTGCCACTGTCTCTTCCCCTTTGTTGTGTGCTGCCACTGCGGTCCAGACCTCCAGCCAGGACACCTCCACATCTGCCTCTGCCTCGGCTACTTTGGGGCCTTCTCCTTCAGCCCCCCCTTCCCCCGCATCTTCGTCTGCACCTTCCATCTCCTCGTCCCATCAACTGTCCATCTTGCAGGCGTTCAACCGCAGGCGGAAGTACGCCTCCAGTCACCCCCAAGCCCAAGCCTTAACCTGCCTCATATCCAAACTGCTGGCCCTGGAGATGTTGCCGTTTAGGCTTGTGGAGACGCAGGCCTTCCGCGACCTGATGGCGGCTGCCGCACCTCGCTATTCCGTCCCTAGCCGCCACTATTTTTGTGTGTGGCGTCCCCGCCCTGCACCAGCACGTGTCGTGTAACATCAGGCGGGCCCTGAGGTACGCAGTCAGCGCAAAGGTCCACTTGACCACCGACTCGTGGACAAGCGCTTGCGGGCAAGGACGCTACATCTCTTTGACGGCACACTGGGTGAATGTTGTGGAAGTGGGGACGGGGTCGCAAACAGGGACGGCCTACATACCACCCCCGCCCAAGATTGCCAGCACGGGTTCTGATAGACCCCCCTCCTCTTCCTCCTCCTCCTCCTCTGCATTAACATCGCCCTCAGCCCCTAGCTGGAAGCGTTGCAGCACTGGCGCGGGGAGACGTCAGCAGGCGGTGCTTAAGCTCATCAGCTTGGGCGACAGGAAGCACAGCTCCGCAGAGGTGAGGCACGCCATATTGCAGCAGACAGAGATGTGGCTGTCGCCGCTGCAGCTAGGACCAGGCATGGTCGTGTGCGATAACGGCCGTAACCTGGTGGCGGCTCTGGAGCTTGCAGAACTCAATCACGTACCATGCCTGGCCCACGTTTTTAATTTTGTAGTACAAAAGTTTCTAAAGACTTACCCCAACCTGGCAGAGCTACTGGTCAAAGTGCGGCGCTTGTGCGCTCACTTTCGGAAGTCAACTGTAGCTGCTGCTAGCTTAAAAAAAATCCAGCAATGCCTCCATTTGCCTCAACATCGGCTGTTGTGCGACCTGCCCACTCGCTGGAATTCCACCTATTGCATGTTGGCCAGGGTGTGTGAGCAGCAGAGAGCATTGATGGAGTACCAGATGATGCATCCACGCGTGCATCCAACTCAGCTCCCTCAGTTTGCCAACCACGAGTGGCCATGGATGGCAGACATATGCGATGTATTGCGTATCTTTGAGGAGTCCACTAAGAAGGTCAGCAGCGAGGACGCTATAGTGAGCGTAACCATCCCGCTCCTATGCGTCCTTAAAGAATTGCTCATCGCAATAAGGGAGAACGCATTGCACACAGAGGAGACGGGGGTAGGAGGAGACGCAACGCAGGTAGACAGTCAGACCACACTTTTGTCTGCTGCTCGGTGGCAGTTGCAGGAGGAGGAGGATGAGGAGGAGGAGGACAACGTGGAGGTGGCTGTGGAAGAGGATGCTGGCGGCGAGGGTAGCAGTCAGGCTGTGTGCGTCCCATTGGTTCAGCGCGGATGGGGCGGAGAGGAGGAGGAAGAGGAGGAAATGGAAAATGATCCTTCTGGTGGGGGCAGTGACGTCATACCTACTCAGAGTCTGGCACACATGGCTGACTTCATGCTGGGCTGCTTTTCCCGGGACATACGTGTTGTCCGGATATTGGAGAACAAACTATACTGGGTCTTCGCACTCCTGGACCCCCGGTATAAAGATAACTTCTCCTCTTTTATTCCGGTAGAGGAGAGGACGAATCGATTACTGGAATACCAGAGGGAACTCTTGCAGAACATGATGCAGATTTTCCCACCCAGCATCGCTGGCGGCAGAGAGGGGAGTGTCTCCCAGAGTCTGACAACATCGATCAGGCCCACAGCCACCAGGGGAACACTCTCCAAGGTGTGGGACACGTTCATGTCACCCCCTCGTGCAACTTCCATCACTGCGGGGCCTGCTATCAGCAGGAGGGACAAGTATCGGTGGATGTTGCGGGACTACCTGGCAGACCACACCCCTGTCCTCCCCGATCCCTCGGCGCCCTAAACTTACTGGGTCTCCAAGTTGGACACGTGGCTGGAACTGTCCCTGTACGCCTTGGAGGTGCTTGCCTGCCCTGCCGCCAGCGTGCTATCAGAAAGGGTGTTCAGCGCAGCCGGGGGCATTATAACCGATAAGCGCAGCCGCCTGTCAACCGACAGTGCCGACAGGCTGACGCTAATCAAAATGAACAGCAAGTGGATTGACCCGGACTTTGCTTGTACAACAGTGGAAAGCAGCCAAGAGTGAAGTGCCATCTGTATGAAGTGCCATTTCCTCCTCCTCCTCCTTAACCGCCGTAGAATTGCTGTATTAATAAAAAAAATTATTGCTCACCTCTTGGGCTTAATACAATCAATTGTTAACAGGTCTCAGCTCTTGGGCCTCCACACAATTTTTAAGAGGTCTCAGCTCTTGGGCCTCCACACAATTTTTAAGAGGTCTCAGCTCTTGGGCCTCCACACAATGTTTGAGAGGTCTCAGCTCTTGGGACTCCACACAATGTTTGAGAGGTCTCAGCTCTTGGGACTCCACACAATGTTTGAGAGGTCTCAGCTCTTGGGACTCCACACAATGTTTGAGAGGTCTCAGCTCTTGGGACTCCACACAATGTTTGAGAGGTCTCAGCTCTTGGGACTCCACACAATTTTTAAAAGGTCTCAGCTCTTGGGACTCCACACAATGTTTGAGAGGTCTCAGCTCTTGGGACTCCACACAATGTTTGAGAGGTCTCAGCTCTTGGGACTCCACACAATTTTTAAGAGGTCTCAGCTCTTGGGACTCCACACAATTTTCAAGAGGTCTCAGCTCTTGGGCCTCCACACAATGTTTAAGAGGTCTCAGCTCTTGGGACTCCACACAATGTTTGAGAGGTCTCAGCTCTTGGGCCTCCACACAATTTTTAAGAGGTCTCAGCTCTTGGGACTCCACACAATTTTCAAGAGGTCTCAGCTCTTGGGCCTCCACACAATTTTTAAGAGGTCTCAGCTCTTGGGACTCCACACAATGTTTGAGAGGTCTCAGCTCTTGGGCCTCCACACAATTTTTAAAAGGTCTCAGCTCTTGGGCCTCCACACAATTTTTAAAAGGTCTCAGCTCTTGGGCCTCCACACAATTTTTAAGAGGTCTCAGCTCTTGGGCCTCCACACAATTTTTAAAAGGTCTCAGCTCTTGGGCCTCCACACAATTTTTAAAAGGTCTCAGCTCTTGGGCCTCCACACAATGTTTGAGAGGTCTCAGCTCTTGGGCCTCCACACAATGTTTGAGAGGTCTCAGCTCTTGGGCCTCCACACAATTTTTAAGAGGTCTCAGCTCTTGGGCCTCCACACAATTTTCAAATGGTCTCAGCTCTTGGGCCTCCACACAATTTTTAAAAGGTCTCAGCTCTTGGGCCTCCACACATTTTTAAGAGGTCTCAGCTCTTGGGCCTCCACACATTTTTTAAGAGGTCTCAGCTCTTGGGCCTCCACACAATTTTTAAAAGGTTTCAGCTCTTGGGCCTCCACACAATTTTTAAAAGGTCTCAGCTTTTGGGCCTCCACACAATTTTTAAAAGGTCTCAGCTCTTGGGACTCCACACAATTTTTAAAAGGTCTCAGCTCTTGGGACTCCACACAATGTTTGAGAGGTCTCAGCTCTTGGGCCTCCACACAATGTTTGAGAGGTCTCAGCTCTTGGGACTCCACACAATGTTTGAGAGGTCTCAGCTCTTGGGACTCCACACAATTTTTAAGAGGTCTCAGCTCTTGGGACTCCACACAATGTTTGAGAGGTCTCAGCTCTTGGGCCTCCACACAATTTTTAAGAGGTCTCAGCTCTTGGGCCTCCACACAATTTTTAAGAGGTCTCAGCTCTTGGGCCTCCACACAATTTTTAAGAGGTCTCAGCTCTTGGGACTCCACACAATGTTTGAGAGGTCTCAGCTCTCGGGCCTCCACACAATTTTCAAGAGGTCTCAGCTCTTGGGCCTCCACACAATGTTTGAGAGGTCTCAGCTCTTGGGCCTCCACACAATTTTTAAGAGGTCTCAGCTCTTGGGACTCCATACAATGTTTGAGAGGTCTCAGCTCTTGGGCCTCCACACAATTTTTAAGAGGTCTCAGCTCTTGGGCCTCCACACAATTTTTAAGAGGTCTCAGCTCTTGGGACTCCACACAATGTTTGAGAGGTCTCAGCTCTCTGGCCTCCACACAATTTTCAAGAGGTCTCAGCTCTTGGGCCTCCACACAATGTTTGAGAGGTCTCAGCTCTTGGGCCTCCACACAATGTTTGAGAGGTCTCAGCTCTTGGGCCTCCACACAATGTTTGAGAGGTCTCAGCTCTTGGGACTCCACACAATTTTTAAAAGGTCTCAGCTCTTGGGACTCCACACAATGTTTGAGAGGTCTCAGCTCTTGGGCCTCCACACAATTTTCAAGAGGTCTCAGCTCTTGGGACTCCACACAATTTTCAAGAGGTCTCAGCTCTTGGGCCTCCACACAATTTTTAAGAGGTCTCAGCTCTTGGGCCTCCACACAATTTTTAAGAGGTCTCAGCTCTTGGGCCTCCACACAATTTTTAAGAGGTCTCAGCTCTTGGGACTCCACACAATTTTTAAGAGGTCTCAGCTCTAAGCTTCCCTTACTGCTGGGGTGACACACTTTAACAAACCTCCTCCTGTAAGCTTCCCTGACTGCTGGGGTGACACACTGTAACACACCTCCTCCTGTAAGCTTCCCTGACTGCTGGGGTGACACACTGTAACAAACCTCCTCCTGTAAGCTTCCCTTACTGCTGGGGTGACACACTGTAACAAACCTCCTCCTGTAAGCTTCCCTTACTGCTGGAGTGACACACTGTAACAAACCTCCTCCTGTAAGCTTCCCCGACTGCTGGGGTGACACACTGTAACAAACCTCCTCCTGTAAGCTTCCCTTACTGCTGGGGTGACACTGTAACAAACCTCCTCCTGTAAGCTTCCCTTACTGCTGGGGTGACACACTGTCACAAACCTCCTCCTGTAAGCTTCCCTGACTGCTGGGGTGACACAATGTAACAAACCTCCTCCTGTAAGCTTCCCTTACTGCTGGGGTGACACAATGTAACAAACCTCCTCATGTAAGCTTCCCTTACTGCTGGGGTGACACACTGTAACAAACCTCCTCCTGTAAGCTTCCCTTACTGCTGGGGTGACACAATGTAACAAACCTCCTCCTGTAAGCTTCCCTTACTGCTGGGGTAACACACTGTAACAAACCTCCTCCTGTTTGAGAGGTCTCAGCTCTTGGGCCTCCACACAATGTTTGAGAGGTCTCAGCTCTTGGGACTCCACACAATGTTTGAGAGGTCTCAGGTCTTGGGACTCCACACAATGTTTGAGAGGTCTCAGCTCTTGGGCCCCAAACAATTTTTAAGAGGTCTCAGCTCTTGGGCCTCCACACAATTTTCAAGAGGTCTCAGCTCTTGGGCCTCCACACAATTTTTAAGAGGTCTCAGCTCTTGGGACTCCACACAATGTTTGAGAGGTCTCAGCTCTTGGGCCTCCACACAATTTTCAAGAGGTCTCAGCTCTTGGGCCTCCACACAATTTTTAAGAGGTCTCAGCTCTTGGGCCTCCACACATTTTTTAAGAGGTCTCAGCTCTTGGGCCTCCACACAATTTTTAAAAGGTCTCAGCTCTTGGGCCTCCACACAATTTTTAAGAGGTCTCAGCTCTTGGGCCTCCACACAATTTTTAAAAGGTCTCAGCTCTTGGGACTCCACACAATTTTTAAAAGGTCTCAGCTCTTGGGCCTCCACACAATTTTTAAGAGGTCTCAGCTCTTGGGCCTCCACACAATTTTTAAGAGGTCTCAGCTCTTGGGCCTCCACACAATTTTTAACCCTTTCGCTGCCAGCCTACCTGTAGCATTTGCCACTCCCTGTTGCCAGACGATGTTTCACTATTTTGCGCTACACATATTCAACTGTCATTTTTGAAAGGATTTCCAGGGATTTCCCAGGAAAATTATATATTGTTTTTTTCAACAGAGTCTGGGCTTTAACATGAAATGTCTTGTTTGTATTTTTTAGGTGTATTCTCAATTTTTTTGGGTGAAATGTGTGAAAAAAAATAAAAAAAAAATGTTTTTTTACAATTTGTAGAGTTTTTTTGTAATAAAAAATGTAAGTTTGTCAATAAAATCTTATTGCGTGAGAAACCCCAATTTCTCCCGGTTACAGCGATACCACATATGTATAGGTAGACACCCTTTCCTGCCCAGAAGCCTTTTATAGCTGCTGGATGACAAATGGTTAATTAAAAAAAAAATGACATAGGGTCCCCCTTCCCGGGGAGGGGGACCCCATTTTTTTTTTGGATTTTGAAGGGTTAAAAACCCTTCAAAATCCAAAAAAAAAAAATGACGTGGGGTCCCCCTTACCCAAAGTAACCAGCCCGGGACCAGCTATGGGGGCTTGTAGGCACAGAGTGGGGGGGCCAGCTTTGGTGGCCCCCCCACCCTGCAGCCTACGAGCCCACATAGCCTATGTGGGCCCGGGCTCTTCTGCCCCCCCCTGGCCTTTGGGGAGGCAGGTAATGGGGGTGCGGGGGTTAATGGCAAGCCACCCGCTAGGGCAGGTGACTTGCCACCCCCCCAGCCTTGTGAACTGGTATAAGGGGTCTCATGGACCCCTTACCAGCTCACAAAGGGTTAACTGTTAAAAAAAAAACCACAACACAATAATAAAAAGTATTTTATTAGAAAAAAAAAATTTTTTTTTACTGTACTTACCTTCGATTGCAAGCTCTTGTCCCTCGCCACTCAGCTGACAGATGCCGGTGATCGGCATCCAGAGAAGGAGAAGGCAGGAGATCAGAGGATCTCCTGTCACCTCCTTCCCCAGCGCCGATCACCGGCATCTGAGAAGCTGAGAAAGCTGAAGCCCGTTCGGGGCCGGGATGACTTCATAAGCCCCGCCCCCAATGGGGCGGGGCTTTGAGGCATGATGGCGGCCGCCATCGAGAAGAAGAGAGGAGAGAGCCTCCCAGGCTCTCTCCTGAAGATCGGTAAGTCCTGGGGGGGGATCGGAGGCCCCCCAGGTGAAGAGGAGGGACAGCGGGAGCCAGCGCACACACAGGTAAGTGAATGTCATTTTTATTTATTTTTTTTTTACAGTTAGAAGCTGCTGCTGCAGAAGCGGGGTGGGGGCGGCCTATTCCGGGGGCTCTCCTGGAGCCATCCGACCCCCCACGGGGGATCGGATGGCACCAAATTAAAGAGGAGACCCGGCCGGATCCAACAAGGGGTCAGGTGAGTATTTTTTATTTTTACTTTTTAAACTACAAGCGAGGAAAGTCAAGCACGTAACACCTACGGGCTTGGCACTTAAGGCCCAGCCAAGCCAGCACGTAGGTGTTACGTGCTTGGCAACTAAAGGGTTAAGAGGTCTCAGCTCTTGGGCCTCCACACAATGTTTGAGAAGTCTCAGCTCTTGGGACTCCACACAATGTTTGAGAGGTCTCAGCTCTTGGGACTCCACACAATGTTTGAGAGGTCTCAGCTCTTGGGCCTCCACACAATTTTTAAGAGGTCTCAGCTCTCGGGCCTCCACACAATTTTTAAAAGGTCTCAGCTCTTGGGCCTCCACACAATTTTTAAAAGGTCTCAGCTCTTGGGACTCCACACAATTTTTAAAAGGTCTCAGCTCTTGGGACTCCACACAATTTTTAAAAGGTCTCAGCTCTTGGGACTCCACACAATTTTTAAAAGGTCTCAGCTCTCGGGCCTCCACACAATTTTCAAGAGGTCTCAGCTCTTGGGCCTCCACACAATGTTTGAGAGGTCTCAGCTCTTGGGACTCCACACAATTTTTAAAAGGTCTCAGCTCTTGGGACTCCACACAATGTTTGAGAGGTCTCGGCTCTTGGGCCTCCACACAATTTTTAAGAGGTCTCAGCTCTTGGGCCTCCACACAATTTTTAAGAGGTCTCAGCTCTTGGGACTCCACACAATTTTCAAGAGGTCTCAGCTCTTGGGCCTCCACACAATTTTTAAGAGGTCTCAGCTCTTGGGCCTCCACACAATTTTTAAGAGGTCTCAGCTCTTGGGACTCCACACAATTTTCAAGAGGTCTCAGCTCTTGGGCCTCCACACAATTTTTAAGAGGTCTCAGCTCTTGGGACTCCACACAATTTTTAAGAGGTCTCAGCTCTTGGGACTCCACACAATTTTTAAGAGGTCTCAGCTCTAAGCTTCCCTTACTGCTGGGGTGACACAATGTAACAAACCTCCTCCTGTAAGCTTCCCTTACTGCTGGGGTGACACAATGTAACAAACCTCCTCCTGTAAGCTTCCCTGACTGCTGGGGTGACACACTGTAACAAACCTCCTCCTGTAAGATTCCCTTACTGCTGGGGTGACACACTGTAACAAACCTCCTCCTGTAAGCTTCCCTTACTGCTGGGGTGACACACTGTAACAAACCTCCTCCTGTAAGCTTCCCTTACTGCTGGAGTGACACACTGTCACAAACCTCCTCCTGTAAGCTTCCCCGACTGCTGGGGTGACACACTGTAACAAACCTCCTCCTGTAAGCTTCCCTTACTGCTGGGGTGACACACTGTAACAAACCTCCTCCTGTAAGCTTCCCTTACTGCTGGGGTGACACACTGTCACAAACCTCCTCCTGTAAGCTTCCCTTACTGCTGGGGTGACACACTGTAACAAACCTCCTCCTGTAAGCTTCCCTGACTGCTGGGGTGACACAATGTAACAAACCTCCTCCTGTAAGCTTCCCTGACTGCTGGGGTGACACAATGTAACAAACCTCCTCCTGTAAGCTTCCCTTACTGCTGGGGTGACACAATGTAACAAACCTCCTCCTGTAAGCTTCCCTTACTGCTGGGGTGACACACTGTAACAAACCTCCTCCTGTAAGCTTCCCTTACTGCTGGGGTGACACAATGTAACAAACCTCCTCCTGTAAGCTTCCCTGACTGCTGGGGTGACACAATGTAACAAACCTCCTCCTTTAAGCTTCCCTTACTGCTGGGGTGACACAAGGACACAAGAGGACATGTCTTGACCACATCTCACACACACACACACACACACACACACACACACACACACACACAATGACAATTAGGGGTGGGGTCTATTTATTTTCCCCCTTGCCTATGCCATCTGTGGTTGTCATTAGGCAACGTGATTTTAAGGGGTGCAGAATTTTGTTCTTTTTTGTACAGTTTGGCTTGGGGTCCATGGCAATGTAGAGGAAAGAAGGTTTCCTTGTCTTGTCTCACTTTACGTAGAAGTTATATTGTGTTTGGAGTTTATTGTTGAGTGGCTGTGATAGTGGCGTAATAGTGCGACTTGGGCGCATTATATGCACCCAGACATGCTTCCCCTGCTGTCCCAGTTGCATTCCAGCAGTGTTGGCATCATTTTCTGATGTTTCAGGGTGGACTTGGTGACCTCCAAGTGGTCGAATTGAGATTTCCAAGTGGCGAGCATTTTTTTCCCATAGACTATAATGGGATTCGATAATCGGTCGAGTAGTCGAGTAACGCGGTCTATTCGAATCGAAATTTCGAATATTTCACTACTCGCTCATCTCTAATAATTATGTTTTGCACCATTTGGAAAGTGTAAAACGTGGCACCATGCTGAATCTAGTCGCATGCATCAGCCATTGGTGGGTGGAAATCCTGGCTGATCCATCCCTGATTCATTTTGACAAAGGTGAGTCTCTCCACATTTTTAGTTGACAGACGAGTTCTCCTCGCCGTAACTATGGCCCCCGCCGCACTAAACACCCGCTCAGATGGCACGCTACTTGCCGGGCAGGACAGCTTTTCCAGGGCAAACTCTGCTAGTTGCGGCCACAAATCAAGTTTGGCTGCCCAGAAGTACAGCGGATCCTCAAGATGTGTTGGCATGGTCATGTCAAGGTATGACATGACCTGCTGGTTGAGGTCCTGCTCCAGGTCTTTCTGCTGCTCATGAGTAGCCTCACTATGCGGGTGTAGAAAGCTACTCATTAGCAAATGAAGACTGAGGCTGCTGCTGATGGAGCTGCTGCTGCTGCTCCTGCCAACCCCCCCAGCAGCCATGGCAGTGGAAGGTGAGCGCAGAGGTCCCCTCGAGTCAGACCTGCGAGAGTATGGACCATGGCGCAGATAGGCATCGGCCAACTGCCTACGTAGAATGACTTTGTAGTAGTTCAGTTTGTCCTCCCTCTCAGCGGGTTTAAAAAATGCCCCCATTTTGTGCCGAAAGCGAGGGTCCAATAAGGTGGACAGCCAGAAGTCATCCCGCCGACAAATGGAAACAATTCTGGGGTCACTACGCAAGCATGTGAGCATGCTTCCTGCCATTTGCGCAAGTGACTCGGAGGGACTACCTGTCTCCATCTCCACTGCATACTGCCACGGTGTGTCCGGGTCCTCTGTCTCGCCTTCCTCAAAACCCTCTAGCTCCTCTGGCTGCTCCTGCTCCTCCTCTCCTGTCCGCTGACTAGATAAACCAGCCATTTCGCCAAGCCTAAACTATGTTTCGCTGGGCAACTCCTCCTCCTCTTCCTCCTCCTCCTCCAGTTCAGCTCCAACGGGGTTCATGTGGCCGTAAGATGTAGACGCCATGTCTCCAGTGCCCTGACCAGCCATGGTTTCCAACATGTGCTGTAGTACATGAAGCAGTGGAATCACGTCGTTCATCCCGTAATCCTGCCGACTGACAAATAAAGTGGCTTCCTCAAAGGGCCTGAGCAAACGGCAGGTGTCACGTATGAGCTGCCACTGGTTGACATTGAAGTTACACAGGGGAGTCCCCCTATTCGCTTGGATCATCAGGAAATCCGTGATGGCTTTTCTCTGTTCATATAATCGGTCCAACATGTGAAGGGTGGAATTCCAACGGGTGGAAACATCGCAAATCAGACTATGTTGGGGGATACCGTTCTGATGCTGTAGCTCAAGAAGGGTGTGTTTGGCGGTGTAAAGTGGCTGAAGTGCATGCAAAGTTTCCTTGAAGTTGTTAGGATGTCTTGCAGATGAGGGGAACACTTCAGAAACCGCTTGACAACCAGATTGAAGACGTGAGCCATGCAGGGGGCATGGGTCAGGCTTCCTTGGCCCAGCGCAGACAAAATGTTCTTCCCATTGTCGGTAACCATGATTCCAGTTTTAAGTTTTCTTGGAGTAAGCCATGTTTGGATTTCCTGATGAATAAATTTAAGCAGTTCCTCCCCTGTGTGACTACGTTCGCCAAGACAAACCATGTGAAGCACTGCGTGACACCTCCGTGCCCTGCACACATGGTAGACTGGAGGGGCACTGAGACTTGAGCCTATAGTGGAGGGTGAGGAGATGGCGGAGGATGAGGAGGCCGAGTCGCACAGTGTCCGAGTCGCACAACAGTGTGTAAGCAGGCTCATACAGGCCAAATTACTTTAAATAACTGTGCAGCTTACAGTAAATACAGAGGCTAATGTGATGTTACAGAATGGGATGCCCCAAGCAGACTTGAGATCAGTATATATGCACACAGCAACAGTGTGTAAGCAGGCTCATACAGGCCAAATTACTTTAAATAACTGTGCAGCTTACAGTAAATACAGAGGCTAATGAGATTTTACAAAATGGTAATGTTCCCACAGCAGACTTGAGATCAGTTCAGTATATATGCACATCAAAAGTAGCCTGAAACAGCTAACAAAACCAGTCAGCCAGCCAGTAACACTCAGGCTGGATGAAAAAAAAAAAAATCTCCCTCTGAGTGCCTCCGATTTTTCCTAACTTTCCCTGCTTCTCGCTGACTTCCTGCCTGTCTCCTGCCTGTCTCCTGCCTGTCTCCTGCCTGTCTCCTGCCTGTCTCCTGCCTGTCTCCTGCCTGTCTCCTGCCTGTCTCCTGCCTGTCTCCTGCCTGTCTCCTGCCTGTCTCCTGCCTGTCTCCTGCCTGTCCCTGTCTCTCTAACTTTCTCTCCCTGACTACAGCAGTGTCCTGTCTCTCACAAATGCAATAGAGAAATGAGGAAAAGCAAGATGTCCGCCACCTTAAATAGCGCTGTAACGTCACCGGGCTTACTGGCTGCTGATAGGCTGCATGTGACTGCCCCAGCATGCACTGGAGCGGGGTAGATGTCTGGACATGTCCCGTCTGCCATCTTAGAATGCCTGTAATTTAAATGAATGGATGTTAAAGGAAAACTTTGAGCGATCGAAGCACAGGGAAATTCGGATTCGATCCGAATCAAATTTTTCATGAAATTCGGATCGAATCCGGGTTCGTCCGGATCGATTCGCTCATCCCTAGTGACGCATCATATGTTGACGCAGGGTGCCAACATTTGGGCCCTGCCCACGCTTCACCTTCTGCCTACATATCTTGCATGTGGCCATGTTACCCTCCTGCGGATGCTTCAGGAAAAACTGCCACACTGCCGAGTAGCTACATTTCCCACCAACAGGCCGCACTGATTCACTGCTACTGTCGCCAACTCCAGGAACCCCTGCTCCACTACCTCCCGATAAGGTAGCCTGCCGCGCAGCAGGTGCTCTACCCCGGCCCCGTTTGGCTCCAGGCTTTACAATTCTGCCCCCATGCTGACTGCCAACCATGCTGCTAACACCTTGCTGCCTCAGCTGCTGACTCCGGGGCAACCTGCGCCCCTTTTCTCCATCATCATCATCATCACCGAGTTGTGGCTGCACGTCACTGATGTTCTCGGTTTCCTCAACAGTGTCTGGCGCAGGAGCTGGAACGCTCTCAACACCCACGACACTCTCCACATCACTATTTGTCTGCCTATCTAAAGAAGCCACCTCCATTTCTTGGCTGGGCAGTAGCTGCTGACTGTCCTCTATCTGATCGTCCTCCTCACTAAAGAGTGGAGCTGAATCCAAAGCATAGGATATGTCGCTGGGGGAGGGAACGGCGTAGGACAGAGGCAGTGGGAGGACAGGGACTGCTCTCAGGGCATGCCAACTCAGGGTTGTGTCAGAGGAACCTACCGACCCTAGACTGGGGGTCTCAGATGTAACTTGTGATGATGTGGATGACAGCGTTAACCAATCTACCATAGCAGATGCGTTACTGGTGGAGACACGACCGCTAGCAAATACTGGCAGATCAGGTCTCTCACCGTGATTCCTGCTGCCACTCGCCCCTAGTCTGTTGCGACCTCTGCCTGCTGAATCTTGGCCTCTGCCACTCCTCTTTGAACATCCTGGCACCTGTCTGCCTGACTTTTTTATGTATTTGAAATGCGCAACAGGTACTTTAAAAAATGTGTTTACTTTAAAAAGCAGAAGCTAAATAAAGTGAGGAACTGCTTCTCTGCACCAGATACTATGAAAATTGGCAATATGGGATACCCTGCGGCCTGGTGTTTTGACAGCAGGACAAAAACCAATTAAAAATGCAATAGCTTAATAAAGCTGAGGCTGAACAAGCTTATTTAGTATAACAGATAGGGTGCAACGTGGTGGTTTGGGATACCCTGCGGCCTGGTGTTTTGACAGCAGGACAAAAACCAATTCAAAATGCAATAGCTTAATAAAGTTGAGGATGGACAAGCTGATTTAGTAAAAAAGATAGGGTGCAACGTGGTGGTTTGGGATACCTTGTGGCCTGGTGTTTTGACAGCAGGACAAAAACCAATTCAAAATGTAATAGCTTAATAAAGCTGAGGATGAACAAGCTTATTTAGTATAACAGATAGGGTGCAACGTGCAGGTTTGGGATACCCTGCGGCCTAGTGTTTTGGCAGTTGACCAAAAACCAATTCAAAATGTGATAGCTTGATTAAGCTGAAGATGAACAAGCGTATTTAGTATAACAGATAGGGTGCTATGTGCAGGCTTGGGATACCCTGCGGCCTGGTGTTTTTTTTGACAGCAGGACAAAAAACAACTCAAAATGTAATAGCTTGATTAAGCTGAGGCTGAACAACGCTTATTTAGTATAACAGATAGGGTGACGTGCTGGTTTGGGATGCCCATGTGGGCTGGTGTATTTAAACCAGACAAAAACCAATTCAAAATGCAATAGCTTAATTAAAATGAGGATGAACAAGCGTATTTAGTATAACAGATAGGGTGCTACGTGCAGGTTTGGGATACCCTGCGGCCTAGTGTTTTGGCAGCAGGACAAAAACCAATTCAAAATGCAATAGCTTGATTAATCTGAGGATGAACAAGCGTATTTAGTATAACAGAGAGGGTGCTACGTGCAGGTTTGGGATACCCTGCGGCCTAGTGTTTTGACAGCAGGACAAAAACCAATTCAAAATGCAATAGCTTGATTAAAATGAGGCTGAACAACGCTTATTTAGTATAACAGATAGGGTGACATGTGCTGGTTTGGGATGCCCATGTGGGCTGGTGTATTTAAAGCAGACAAAAACCAATTCAAAATGCAATAGCTTAATTAAAATGAGACTGAACAACGCTTATTTAGTATAACAGATAGGGTGACATGTGCTGGTTTGGGATGCCCATGTGGGCTGGTGTATTTAAAGCAGACAAAACCCAATTCAAAATGCAATAGCTTAATTTAAATGAGGCTGAACAACGCTTATTTAGTATAACAGATAGGGTGACATGTGCTGGTTTGGGATGCCCATGTGGGCTGGTGTATTTAAAGCAGACAAAAACCAATTGAAAATGCAATAGCTTAATTAAAATGAGGCTGAACAACGCTTATTTAGTATAACAGATAGGGTGACATGTGCTGGCTTGGGATGCCCATGTGGGCTGGTGTATTTAAAGCAGACAAAACCCAATTCAAAATGCAATAGCTTAATTAAAATGAAGCTGAACAATGCTTATTTAGTATAACAGGTAGGGTGACATGTGCTGGTTTGGGATGCCCATGTGGGCAGGTGTATTTAAAGCAGACAAAAAAGCCTTAAAACTAATCCAGTTATGAGAAATGCTTGTGTGTAACAGATAGGGTTAAATATGCCACTGCATTGATAGGATGCACAGTGGCAAGGCAGGTTTACAGCACAAAACTGAAACTGAATTGAAAACTGATCTGGCTAATGAAAAAAAAATAAAAATTCCCTGTCACTTCAATGATGTCCCTGCCTGGATCGTTCCGGTTTTTCCCTATCTTTCCCTGGCTCTGTCTACCTCTCTTTCTGCCTCTCTGTCGGTCTCTCTGACTCTCCCTACCTATCTCTAACTCTGTTCCTGTCTGTAACCAGCTCTGCTCTGGCCGCAATACAACGCTGAACTGCGCACAAGGAAAATTACTGCCAGTTTATATAGCACGGTGACGTTACCGGGCTTCCTGCCTGCTGATAGGCTGCATGTGACTTTCCCATGATACCTTGCCCCAGGGGATATGTCTGGACATGTTCATCCACCATTTCAGAATGCCTGTAATTGAAATAAATGGAGTTTAAAGGAAAAATTTGATCGGTCGAATCGCGGGGCAATTCGGATTCGTTCAGAATCAAATTTTTCCTGAAATTCGGAACGAATTCGGGTTCGTCCGGATCGATTCGCTCATCCCTAATGAGGAGCCCATATATTGCCTGAAAGACACCTTGGAGTTGGCAGCAGCACGAGGAGCCCATATATTGCCTGAAAGACACACCTTGGAATTGGCAGCAGCACGAGGAGCCCATATATTGCCTGAAAGACACACCCTGAAGTGGGCAGCAGCATAAAGGGAACATATAAAAATTTGGGGCACATATATGTTATCCTAAGAATATTTTTAAAAGTTAAGCTTTATGTAATGCATTTCCTCAATAATTAAAAACAGTATAAAACACCCCATCCCTCCCCAGCAGCCATGGCAGTGGAGGTTGCGCGCAGTGGGCCCCCAAATCAGACCTGCGAGACAATGGACGATGGCGCAGATAAGCATTGGCCAACTGACTACGTAGGATGTCTCTGTAGTAGGTCAGTTTGTCCTTCCTCTCAGTGGGTGTAAAAAAGGCCCCCATTTTTACACAACAGTGGCAGGTGTGTGTCATAGAGCCAGGACTGTTCCTATGGTTTCCCAGCAGAGGGCGCCAAGGTTCCCCGTGCGCTCGCATTTTCATAATAGACATAGTAGGGCCAGTAAGCGTGCGAATATGCATGCGCATTTGTGCACCGTATGAGCCAATGGATCTGTGCGCATGTGCGATAATGGGCATGCATTAGTGCACCGTATGAGCCAAGATATTTGCGTGAATGCGCGTGAGTTATTGCATATGCGCACAAATCCATTGCCTCATACGATGCACAAATGCGCGTGCAGACGCGCGAAAATGCTCTCGCTTTTGCGCATGCGCAGGGGCCTTTAAATACTGGCGAGCCCTGAGCTCCATTGCCAGTTGGTCATTTCTCCTGCTTGTGCCTGAGTTCCAGTCTTCCATTCCTGTGTACCCGGCTTGATCCTGACTATGCTCCTGTTCTCCTGACGACCTTGGCCTGTTTACGACTCCGATCCTGATCTGCCTGCCCACGACCTCGGTTTGTTTACAACTTTGATCCTGTTCTGCCAGCCACGACTTCAGCTTGTTCTACGTTCCAATCCAGCTCTGGTCTGTCTTCCACCCAGAACCTGGCAAAACCCACTCCTAGGTTGCCTGACCTGGGACCTTCCTGTAGCCCAGTCTATCCTCACCTTTAGAGGCTCTAGTGAAAACCAGGTTGGTCCTTAGATTCCAGGCTTCCCGATCGAGAGGTGAGCCGGTTCTTAGTCTCCTCAATCAGGGTTCACACCTAGTAGTCTGACAGTGTGTAACTATGTCTGGCCTTTCACGCTAACTAGCCACACTAACTATCAGCACTTGAACATTAAACCAAATGTAAAAACTGTCAGATGGGCTGAAATGGGATGCCCCTGATCAGAGTTAAATGCACTACAGCAAGCTTTAAAACATGGTTTTGGTAGAAAAGCAAGAGCAATATAGGCAGGTGGGTGTGTTCTGTTACACTAACTAGGCTTGCAAAGCCTGGGAATAAAAACAAATACAAAGAAACAGTCAGATGGGCTGAAATTGGATGCCCCTGATCAGAGTTAAATGCACTACAGTAAGCTTTAAAACATGGTTTTTGTAGAAAAGCAAGAGCAATATAGGCCAGTGCTATTGTTAAAAACAAATGCAAAGACACAGTCAGATGGGTTGAAATGGGATGCCCCTGATTAGAGTTAAATGCACTACAGTAAGCTTTAAAACATGGTTTTGGTAGAAAGCAAGAGCAGTATAGGCAGGTGGTGTGTTCTGTAACACTAACTAGGCTTGCAAAGCCTGGGAATAAAAATAAATGCAAGCACACTATCAGATGGCCTGAAATGGGATGCCTCTGGTTAGAGTTAAATGCACTACAGTAAGCTTTTAAACGTGGTTTTGGTAGAAAAGTAGGAGCAATATCGGCAAGAGGGTGTGATCTGTAACACTAACTAGGCTTGCAAGGCCTGGGAATAAAACCAAATGCAAACACACTGTCAGATGGCCTGAAATGGGATGCCTTGGTCAGAGTTAAATGCACTACAGCAAGCTTTAAAACGTGGCTTTGGTAGAAAAGCAAGAGCAATATATACAGGTGCTCTTGCTAAAAAATATGCAAAGACACTGTCAGATGGCCTGAAATGGGATGTCCCTGGTTAGAATTAAATGCACTACAGCAAGCTGTAAAATGTGGTTTTGGTAGAAAAGAAAAAGCCATATAGACAGGTGCTCTTGCTAAAAACAAATGCAAAGACACAGTCAGATGGCCTGAAATGGGATGTCCCTGGTCAGAGTTAAATGCACTACAGAAAGCTTTAAAACATGGTCTTGGTAGAAAAGTAAGAGCAATATAGGCAAGAAGGTGTGATCTGTAACACTAACTAGGCTTGCAAGGCCTGGGAATAAAAACAAATGCAAACACACTGTCGAATGGCCTGAAATAGGGTGCCCCTGGTCAGAGTTAAATGCACTACAGCAAGCTTTAAAATGTGGTTTTGGTTGATAAGAAAAAGCAATATAGACAGGTGCTCTTGCTAAAAACATATGCAAACACACTGTCAGATGGCCTGGAATGGGATGCCCCTGATCAGAGTTAAATGCACTACAGAAAGCTTTAAAACGTGGTTTTGGTAGAAAAGCAAGAGCAATATAGGCAAATGGGTGTGATCTGTAACACTAACTAGGCTTGCAAGGCCTGGGAATAAAACCAAATGCAAGCACACCATCAGATGGGCTGAAATGCGATGCCCCTGGTCAGAGTTAAATGCACTACAGCAAGCTTTAAAATGTGGTTTTGATAGGAAAGCAAGAGCAATATAAACAGGTGACCTGTAGTAACACTAAATTGGCTTGAAAGACCTGGTCATAAAACCAAATGCAAACACACTGTACACTCTCACTCCCTGGCTCTATCTCGCAACAATACACAGCTGAAATGAGTGCCCACAAGACATCCGCCGCTTATATAGGGCTGTGACATCACTAGGGAGCCTGACAGCTGATAGGCTGCATGTGATGCCTTCCCAGGATTATTTGCCCCATGAGACATGCCCTGACATGTGGATTCACCATTTTAGATGGCCTGGACCGCACTAAATGGAGTTTAAGGAAGCAATTTGTGCGATCGAATAGCGGCGATATTCGGATTCATTTAGAATCAAATTTTTCCTGCAATTTCTAATGAATTCAGATTTGATTCGCTCATCCGTAGCGGCATCCAAAAGGTAAGTAGGGGCCGATCGGGGGGGTATGGCCCTTTTTATTTTATGTCCAAAGTTCCTCTTTAAAGTAGACCAAAATCTGCGCCGATCGGCCCGGAAATCTACGAGATTCCCCGGCCTATTGATTCCCGCCCCCCCCAGGGCATCCAAAATCAGGATGCTCCACTGTGTTAAACCCCTGAGGTCGCCACATACACTTACCTTGTTTCCCGGTCCAACGGCACATGCACGTGCCTGCGCCAGGCACCCTCCCCTCCCATGCACCGTATGACCGGGAAGAGGTGAGTTGGCATCGGCGATCTGGGGGGTTTCACACAGCGGGTAAGAAGCAAAACCCAGGATAGTCAAAATCCTGGGTTTTGGTCCACTTTAATAGAGGTCTTGTGGAAAAGTGAATAAATATACTGCTCACCTGATATATGCTGAAAAGACTTGATAGCATGCTGGAAAGGAAATGCTGCCAGTCCTGGAACGTAGTACAATGAAAAGGAGTCCAGCTCGCTTTGAACTTTCAGGAGCTCCAATAAAATGTAAAAAAATAATTTCTCATCCTAACAGCGCCAATGGCACCTGTGTCACATAACACACCTGTGTGCACCATCCAGGGTGCTGTCCACTGTGTGTAACCACAATATAAAACCTCCATGGAACCAAACACAGCCAATACCAGCACGTCTCAAAAAATATTCAATAAATGCAAGCTTTATTGAATACACCTATTACAGACAAAAGACTGATTAAAAGATATTTCATTTATATAACATATACACCAAGACAAACACTACACAAAACATAAACTGGGACTCTCCATCTACCTGAGCTAATAAAACATATAATAATAAAGTATTTCAATAAAGAATAGATAGTATTTAATCCCCTATCTGATATTTGTTTGCCCAGATCTGGATCTTCATTTAAACATGTGCAAATTGTGCAAATAACAACCAACACTAAAGTGGATCTAAACCATTAAAAAGTGCAAAAGTGCTAATACTATTGCCAAGTGCCCATATGATGAAACTACAATAACTATAATTTATGTGATTCAAACCAATAATAGGCACATGATGAGTGTGGGGAGCCTGGGATGTACTGGGGAAAATAAAAAAGGACCCCCCCAGTGCCCAGACACCACAGACGCAATGCACAAGTAAGCAAATTAAACTCCAAAGGAGCAATTGGTAAAACATATTGTAAAAAAGTAGTGCAAAAAACGATATTAGAAATATATATGATCCAAAGGAAACACAGCCAAAATTTCCACTGCAACAAGTGACAAGCAAACCTGTTAAGGGGATGCCAGGTGCTGGAGAGCTATACCCACAGGTCCACAACCAACAGTGGTTCCTCAGGCCAAATTTGCAAATGCTTGTTTTTAAGAAAACAATTGAATAACAAAAGACCTATTTTTAATTGAAATCATGTTAATACAAGCCTTGTAGATAAATGAAAAAAATATACAGCTCACCCGATATATGCTGAAAAAGGCTTAATAGCGTGCAGGGAAGGAAATGCTGCCAGGCCTGGAACATAGCACGATAAAAAGTAATTCAGCGTAGCTTAAAACATAGCTTTTAATTCCTCATCATAAAAACACCAATGGCACCTATGTCTGCATCCAAACTTAAACATGTAAGCACAACCAAGAAACTGGAGGAGGTGGTGGTAGTTATGCTGAAGGTAGCTGGAGATGTCCTCCTGCTGGACATACGAAAAGTAATGAATGAGAAGATTCTTGTTGAAGTGATTCAACAGGGAAATAAAAAAAAACTAAAAGTTTACTTACCTTTTGTCCTGCGCAGGACCGGCGCTCCACAACTTACCTGATCGCTTTATTGGGGTCCCCTCCACAGCCGTTGCCTCCTGTGCCTTCCGCAGCCAGACCCTGGGGATGATATTGATGGTGGGACCGAATCACCATCAATCACTGGGGTGTGACCCAGCCCTATAGTCGGGGGGTGGTCAGGTTTCAGGCCCCGGATGACGCGGGAGGTAACGGGGTACAAGATAAATCAGGTGAGTTGTTGAGCGATGGACCTGCAGTAAGTAACCTTTTGTTTTTTTTTATTTCCCTGCTGTGGGACTTTAAACCGGACCAACAGCCTGGCATGGTTGTAAAAGAAAGGTAGCGAACATTTTGAAGCTTCCTCTCCCGGCATCTCAGCCATGCTGCTGCCTGGATTCAACTGACAATGCACAGTAACAGAAAGCCCAGCAGCACTTCCTGTTTGCAAATGTATGAGACGCCATTTTTTTTCTAAAATTTACTACAGCAGGAGTTAGAAAAAGGTAAATGAATTTTTATGTGCAGCAATCTAAATTGCCCTGGGGAGGGATGCATAGACATACTGTTTGTTGTGTTGGTCTGGTTTAAGTCATTTTTGACTGTTGGTCCATTTAAATGTTCACCAATCCTGACCAGACTGCTGATATTGTGGATGGGATGGCCCAGCCTCCATTAGTGGTCTCATCCCATTCGTAGCCAGCCCTAGTCATAGGATAATGACTAGAATGCCAAACTTTTAGAGGTGATTTGGCTGTTTCCCTGCCCTATATGTAAAGACCCTTATTAGTTCTTTTGACCAACTGCCACTCGTTCTCAAACTGGGACCTTTTTCTCTTGGAAACTCAGAGCCTTCTCTTAACACATTGGTTGGAAGTTACTGGCATGGAGAGCAGTAAGTGTATTAGAATGCTTTACTAAAAGGTTCAGGTGATTTTGCAGAGGTGTGAGCTACTGAGGCAATAAGCTAATAAGTGAAAGAACTGTAAGCAGGATTGTTTTTGAGCCATATTGGGTTTTACATGAGAAACAAGTGTCAGCAGTAGTGTTGGGAAAACCTGAACCACAATGTTCGGGCTCATACCGAACTTTGCAAGTTCAGGTTCCCAAACCCAAACATGAACTTCAGCCAGAAATTCGAGTTTGGCATGAAGCACGGAAAAGCTGGTTTATGGGCATAATCCATCCGGCTTACCTATGCAGAGTGTGCAGCAGGAAGCGCTGCTGTAACTCACCTGAGCCCAGGGGCGTAGCTATGTGGGGCATGTGCCCCGGGTGCAGTAGGTCGGGGGGCCCTTGAGCACAAGTGGGGGGGGATAATTTTTGAATCTTTGCCCCGGGTGCCACAAAGCCTAGCTATGCCTCTGCCTGAGCCCTTATCTGGTCCCTGGTCGGCAGTCGACGCTCCTGTTAAATGGCCTACGGCTGTGGCCACAGAGAGATGGCCACCACTCCCATGAGTGAGGACACTCCTAGTGCCAGCACTGCCAGCCCTTTTAATACCTGAAAATAAGACAGGTCTCAAATATATTTTTGCTCCAAAATAGACAAAAATATAATGAAAATACTGAAATATAGAAATTAAATTCACTGGAAATGAATGCTCAACATTCACAACTATTATCCCCGTAATTTGGAAAAGCACTTCAGACAACTAGGTGATATCCAGAACTGACAAATGCCAGTTCCCTAGAATACTTCTGTGACCCCATGTGAAAGGTACACCATCTTCACACTAATGTGCCCACCACCGGCTTATAAAACTCTTAGCAGGATTAGCCAGTTATAGTATGCACCACCTGTTCTTAAGGTGATTGCAGGATTCCTCTCACTATCACTGTGACCAAACTGGTAATTAATGTGTATGTGTCTGTGTGTGTGTGTGTGTATATATATATATATATATATATATATATATATATATATATATATGGACTTGGCTGACCCCTCTGCTCTGTATAAATCTCCTCAGGTCTCCCCCCTCCTACTCGCATGCATATAAAACCCCCTGCATGCACACAGGGGGTCAGCTGGGATGACTTTCTCCCCTCATAAAACCCCAGCATAAACAACGTAATGGAGTGAGAGTTATCAGAAATCACTGCCATAAAAGCAGAGACAGGGCAATCTCCTGCCACCTTTTCATGGAATGTTCTCCATCCCTCCTCCCTTTAGAATCCCAGGACAGATGGCCAACTTTCAGGTACCCAAAGATGAAGAATTTCAAAAGGAACAAATCAAACAGTGGGTGACTCCAACTGCTCTGCCCAATAGGAGGGGTCAGAAGCTGACCCCTGGTTAGAGGGAATAAGGTGAGCTTCAGAATGGCCAGAGGGACACTCGAATCTTACCATCAAGAGTGACCATCACTATCCCTTTTAACATCTAAGGAGGAGACCAGGAACCATGTGAGGACTGATAGACAATTGATTTGATTGACTTGCAGCCCAGAAATACAAGTATTTTCCCATTTTTTATGTGTATTGCTATCTATTTATTTGCACCGTGTTTTATAGTTAATTATGTTTTGTCAGCTTGCATTGTTTTTCTTGTTGTTTTTGTGTATTTCTGTTTGTTTAAATAAATTCTAAAAATACAGCAGAGGGTCACTGATGCTCTTAATTAAGCATCTAACAAGCTCATGCTAGTTCTGAAGAGCCTGGCTACCTTAATTGCTCGATCGCCCCCTGCCTGGAAGTGGTTGTGGGTCGATCATTTCGTTTGATCTGATTGTGTTGTGTGTGGCTTAGATAGAGGTGAACACTGTTTGTGTTCTGGTGGCAGCAGTTTATAGCCACGTGTGTTGCCAATTGAACAATTGCGGTGACACATGTGGGGTATAATTAGCCGGTTTGATCAGATGAGGGATCAAGAGGTCTGATCAACCCGTGCAATCCTTACAAATTCACAGTAACTGAAAGTACTCTGATTCCAGCTGATAGCGGATAAGCCGCGCTTCCTGGTGTAGAAACGCATCACCAGCAATGCCTGCTGCTCCTGCCAAGCACACCCGTCCTCCCTCTCAGCAATAGAGCAGAGAGCACCTCGGGAAAACAGTGCCGGCTCGCCGCCCACTAAGCTGGCACCAGCTGGCTCCAAAATAGGTGCTAGCAGGGGCGGACTGGCCAAAGGGAGACAGGGGCAAATGCCGGGTGGGGGGGCCGCACTTCTTTGGGGTTGGCTGGGCTGCTACATTTACTAACACTCCCATCCAATCCCAGCCCCTTCACCACTCTATCCCCTCATCCAAGCAAGCCCAGCCCATGTCCTGATCCTAATGATATAGCCTCAGTCTTGGAGCACACTGGTTGACGTGCCAGGAAGCAGCAGTGATGCCACTGGCTGGTCATGGGCAGGCCAGGTGCTGGTAAAATCCCAGGCTGATTTTTGGCCCTAGACCAATACAGCTACTCCTTTACCTCTGGTGAAGCCGGGCTCTAATAAGGCAGGGGTGGCGGTGGTACAGCCGGAGGCTTAGTCTGCCATGTGTATAGAGCTAGCAGGCAGTGGGGAGTTATGGCCATGTGTCTGGTGTGGTGGCGGCCGTGTAAAATCAATATGGCGGTGGCAGTACAGCAGCTCCAGTAAGGCACATGTAAGGCACAAAGCACAAACCATCTGGCAGCGGGGAGATGCAGGGCCCTGTAAAATCAAGATGGCGACGGCAATACAGCAGCTCCGGTATGCTACTTGCATGGACTCAGCTGGCGGGGGGGATGCGGGGGGATTCGACCTTGTGCCCAGCATAGCGGCAGGCTGGGGGTACAGCCAGCAAAATCAGACATTTCACTTCCGACAGACAAGCTTACCTGTGACTTGATGTGTCCTCCCTTACGGCTGCTCCTGTCCTTCTGCTGAAGCCCGGCAGCCACAGAAACAGTATACAAGAAAGGTGCTAAAAATGTTTTTTTCCACTTTCCCCACACTCCCATCTCCCACAGACTGGTTTAAGTTGTTCCACTCTTAGGCCCCCTAAAGATGGTCACTTTTGCCTGTTCGGATACACTTGTACTGACCTGGTTTGAAGGCTCCTTATATTTTGCTAGTTTTGGGGGGCTGGTGTTCAGACTATCCCTATATACATTTAGTCCTGGCACTTGATCACACACTAGACTCACATCCTAAACAAAAACAGCGTTTCCGTGGTCAAAATTTTCATTTATGCAAAAGAAAAAACAAGGAGAACACATTTAATTTGAGCCCAAACCTATTCCCTTTCATTGTCAATGAATTACCCATTATTTCTTATAAATTCATTAATTTATTTATTACAGCTTCCCCTCCTATCTTTATCGCTAGCTGTCTCTCGTCATCTCTTGGTTTTCTCATAAGTTATCGTTTGCTCTCCTTCTTTTACTCCTCTGTCTCTGAGGAGCTTCTTTCTGCCTTGAAGGCAAATGAATTTTGCTGCATAGATATCGAATCATCACTAGCCTTCGCCTCGCTGTTGTATGTAAAAGCAGAGCTGCAATGCCCAATGGTCCATTTGCTGTGGATAACTAGAAAATTGGAAGTGACTTGAAGAATTTGAAGGCCTCGGGTGCTTTAGAAGATGTCCATTACCTTCTGGCTTTGTGAAATGGAAGCAAGCCAGTGATGGACAACCTATGCTTTCAGGAGTTTTAGATAAAGCTGCAAGGGATCTGTATGTGGTCAGAATGATCAAGTATCAAGTACAACATGTAACATCTTTCTGTGGAATGAGACCCCATTTCATATGCTGAAAAATGTGATTTTTATTTGTCGTGGGGGAGGATTTTTGCGTTTATCTTGTGTTGTTTTTATAATGTGGTAGTAGGAAGAAAGATTGCAAGACAGGTGCCTTTTCAACAAGTGAAGTATAAAGTTATATACAGGGATTTATAATGACAACCAATGCTGTGAATATGTGAAGAAAAATACTTTGTATCAACAATGCTGTAACAATATTCAAGACACAGGATCAAAATAAAATTTTTGTATTGTGATATATATGTATCATTTTCAACTGTGGATCTTTTCCAAATTTGTACTGTTACTATTGCCGACCTAGCTGGTTACAATATATTTGTATATCTATAATTAGGCTAAAAAGCAAAAAGGGTTAGGTCTCACATACTGGATAGAATTATAGAAAATATTTGGCTATTTGGCTTTTTTCACAGCCTGGAAATATATGAGCCTCTTTAACATTTGTGAATTGCAGCATTTTGCTTTGCTTTGTATTTTATTATAATACATAATATATTGTGGTAAATTGTATCAAAATGTCTATTTCTCCCCTGCTTGGCTGTATAAAGCACAATCCGGGCCGGGTTTTCAGGACCCAGGTCTCTTCCCCAATTCCCTAACGGGTTGTTACATGTTCTAAGGCCCTCCACAAGTGTGCACGCTGATTACAGGAGAAGCCTGTATAAGAGGAGAGCACACGGCCTTTCTTTTGTCTATGACCAGCCTGTTGGAGTGAGCCCAGGCTGAGCTGCACCATGGTGAAGGATAGCACTGGACATTGAGCAGAGGGCAGACACGCCCTGTAAAGTGGACTGTAATTGATCAGCTTGCTGGAGTACCCAGCCCAGGACTATTTGGTTGGTGAAGTAACCCTTTTTGCTTACTGCATTTACGCTGCAATCTTTTGGACTATCTACTGAACTTTGCTGAATAAAAGCCGTTTTTGCCGTTCAAATCCGTTGTCCGTCACTGCTGATTGTTTGCCCGCAACCAAGTCTGCAGCAATCAAGATGTCTCAACAAAAGCAAATGAAGGAGGTGATAAAACACCTAATACAAGCTGACCTCCGGCATGAGCAAGCGCTGGCCCAACAGCAGCAAGCCCAGCAGCAGGCCCTGGCACAACAGTTCCAAATGCAGCAGGAGATAAATCGCCTGTTGATGGAACAGATAGCTGTGATTAGAGAGACTGGTGGTGCTAAAGTTTCACAACCGGAGAGAAGCTCAGTTGAGTCGGAGGGTGCGAGGAGAGCCGTACAGTGGGTCCTACAAAAACTGACCCATGAGGATAATGTGGAGGCCTACCTCACGGTGTTTGAGCGCATGGCTGAGAGAGAACAGCTGCCAGTCACGGAATGGGCTGACGTGATTGCACCGTTCCTGTCAGGTGAGCCGCAAAAAGCATATTTTCATCTCAGGGAGCAGGATGTGCGGGACTATGCCAAGCTAAAAATGGAGATCCTTGCTCGCCTGGGAGTCACGCCAGCGCTTCGGGCAAGGCGGGTACACAACTGGACTTTTTCTGTTGATAAACCTGCCCGATCGCTGATGTAGGACCTAATTCATCTGGTCCAAAAGTGGTTGGAGCCAGAGCGTTTGACCCCTGCGCAGATCATCGAAAAAGTCGTGGGGGAGCATTTTGTTCGGGCACTGCCGCCGAAGCTACAGCAATGGGCTGGACAGGGAAACCCACAGACTGTTGAGCAGCTAGTTAACGTCGTGGAACGATTTGTCACGACTGAGGACCAACTTCGGGATGCCCCTGACAAGACCAGAAGACCAGTGAGCAAACAAGTTCCCCTGGGAAGTGTGTGGAGAGCTGTGAGAGGGCAAAAGACTGTCCCTGACCCCCAGAGGCCCCCTAACCCTAGGGAAGACGTCCGGGCAAGGAGGTTCCGGGGTCCCCAGTGTTGGAGGTGCCGTGAGTGGGGGCACATAGCCGCAGATTGCCCCCTCGCCCCTGAACCCATGGAATGTGACGCGGGTCGCAGAAGTTTCTTGCTGGCAGACCCCGGTTGTGCCGCCAGTCAGCGGTCAAAATCTGAAACGCAGGTTGTGTCTTTAAAGATGAGTGGTCGCCCAGTAAAGGCATTATTGGACTCAGGTAGCCGGGCAACTTTGGTCCCGGCCAACCTGGTGCATGGTGGTTGCAAACCAAACAAAAAGCTGAGCGTGCTTTGCATCCACGGGGATGTCGTGACTTACCCTGTTGCAGTGGGTAAGTTTGAGACCCCCGCGGGAACATTGTCCCATGAGGTTGGCGTAGTAAAACGCCTGGGCTATGATGTCGTGGTTGGGTGGGATTTCCCCTTGTTCTGGCCCTTGTGGGAAAGGTGTATCCCTCCTGCCAACAATGAAGTACCCCCGGCAGAACTGGTAACCCTCCCCGTTAAGTCCGTTAGACGTGTGGTCCCCAACACATTATGTAATAGGCCGACCAGGGTGAGGGCCTGTAATCAGGGTGACCGAGTGCGGAGAATAGTACCCCTGGCGGAAAAAGTGAACTTTAAAGCGGAACATAAGCCGGGGAATCTAGCCGCTGTGTCCCGAACCCACTGTATGGCCGCTGAAGGTTGTCAGACCGTGGGTCTGAAGAAGAGGGGGGGGGGATATGTGGTAAATTGTATCAAAATGTCTATTTCTCCCCTGCTTGGCTGTATAAAGCACAATCCGGGCCGGGTTTTCAGGACCTGGGTAACTTCCCCAATTCCCTAACGGGTTGTTACATGTTCTAAGGCCCTCCACAAGTGTGCACGCTGATTACAGGAGAAGCCTGTATAAGAGGAGAGCACACGGCCTTTCCTTTGTCTATGTCCAGCCTGTTGGAGTGAGCCCAGGCTGAGCTGCACCGTGGTGAAGGATAGCACTGGACATTGAGCAGAGGGCTGATACGCCCTGTAAAGTGGACTGGAATTGATCAGCTTGCTGGAGTACCCAGCCCAGGACTATTTGGTTGGTGAAGTAACCCTTTTTGCTTACTGCATTTACGCTGCAATCTTTTGGACTATCTACTGAACTTTGCTGAATAAAAGCCGTTTTTGCCATTCAAATCCGTTGTCCATCACTGCTGATTGTTTGCCCGCTTACAATATATATAAATATATATATATATATATTAGCATATTATAATAAAATACAACTCTTCCGTCGCCAAGCCATTCATAAAGTAGACCAAAACCAGGGTTGTGGCTAGACCAGCCAGCTTGAATCCTTGCCCCACTTATGAGCGGCGCTAGCTTCACTCAGCTCCTTTTGGCTCCTTTTGGCTGTGTGCGATCCCGCTCAGCCATTTAGTTGTAGCGGGTGGGGCAGCGCATACCATAGGAGAGAGAGTGGCTAGCAATGGGTCTGCCAATTTTTATAAGACCCAGAAACTACTAAAAAAAACCTTGGTCTTTGTCTATTATTTCTCTAGGTCTTTGGCGGATTTTTTAAGGTCTTTGGGATGCGCTCAGATGCATTAATTATTGTGCCCTAAGATTGTCAGGGGTCTTCGACCATCCTAGCAAGTCCTCACCCTGGCGAAGTGTCGCTGAGACACGCAACGCGTCGGTGGCGGCTGTGGCGGGGGACATGATGTCATGATTTTTTTATTATTATGATCAATTTGACTTAATGGGAGTTTGCCAAGCCATGAAGTACTCATCCTTTTACTCTTAATGCACAGCACTTTATGGTTAACTTGCAATATTGCACACTTCTTCTAGTATTGTAGTTTTGCACCATATTAGCACAGTTGTTTTAGCACAATGTCACTTTAGTTGTCTCCAACACTAAATAAATATTAATATAATACATTTGTATATTATAATTAATTTATTTATTTACACTTGATATACTATCTATCTATATTGCAGGCTGATTCATCACCATCACCATTCATCACCATTCAACACCAGGTAGCGACAGATGAGCGTCTGTAGCAGGCATTTTCAGAGCGCCCTCTAGTAGTCACTGTGCTCGGCCGTGGGTCGCTAGTTCTTAGCTACTCAGTCGCTGTGCAGTAATGATGAATACATTGTGAGGAGTCGCTATTTGACCAGTACAGCGCTGTATGGGAGCGCATGTTAGCGACTGGTCATAGCGACCGACTCACAACATATTCATTATAAAAACAGCCTCACAAAACTCTGGCGCTGAAAATGCTCCTTTGAAGCCCAGAGCGCCGGAGGCTGTGTGTTTAAAGTCTGTTTTTCAGCATGTATCCACTAGTAACAAAGCGAAAACATATGGAATTACATTGTAATAACATTGTAACATTAACACTTTAATGACAGACCTGTAATGTCATTTCTGCAGAAATATATAAAAAATGAAAATTTTGTGGAAAAACATTTTTGCTTTGCCAGAAAAGTTCACAATATTATTTGAGATCCCCCCCCCCCCAAAAAAAAACAACATAAACCCCGTTTAAAGAGAAGAAAAGTATCGTCTATTGAAATGTATGGGAGAGCGCCAGGTAGCGAGAGGTCATACCTGGAGCTGTGCAAGGCTGAATGCCGCTGCTGTTTGCTGAGGCTGTGAAAATGATGAATCGGACGCTACATGGCCCTATCCCAGTCGCTAAACAGATTCTGCTTGATAAATGTGTACTTGCGTGCCGTGTTCGGCGTTCACCTGTCGCTACCTCTCATTAACCAGGCACTACCTGACGCTATCCCTTCTTAAAGTGGACCAACACCCAGGATTTTGACTATCCTGGGTTTTGGTCCACTTCGGCGGGGCACCCCGTTCGGGGGTGTCCCGCTCTCTGAAACCCCAAAAAAGTCACCTCTCCCCGCTCCCACGTGACCGCCCCGTCCAAGCGGGTGACAGCGGCGTCCAAGACAGCGCGTCCGCTGCCGCCTCCCGCGCGTCACTCTCGGCATGCGCGCGCCCATGCCGGCCATTCACAGACGGCGGGCGCGCGCATGTCTAGAGGGGCGCGCGGGAGGCGGCGGCGGCGGATCAGGTAAGGAGTTTGGGTTTTTTTGGGGGGGTTTCACCCCGCGGGACATCCCGATCTCAGATGTCCCGCGGTGAGTGAGGTGATCAGCCCGGGAGTCTTATAGATTCCCGGGCCGATCACTCCTGGGTGTTGGTCCACTTTAAATAAGGCCCTATGTCTCTTCATGTATCGGTGACACATTACTGATATTTATTACACATAATTTAATATATTTATTTATATAGTGTCCCTCTTCTGGTGGTCCCCCTCCCCAACTATTGTTTGTGTATGTGTTTTTTAATTGTGTCTTTTTATTGTATGTTGCATTGATTTATAGATGTCCAATTAATTAATAAAAAAATGTATTGAATTTTACAAGTGAGTGCGGCTCCTTATATGGGATTGAATTTTGGGATATATCTAGAATCCCAGCCATAGACTTTTCAATATATTATTACAGGTGGCTCAGCGTATAGCACCGGCACTCTAGCTTCCAGAGCGCCAGGTATTACCTTTCGCTCACTGTCGCTCTCCCATACATTTCAATGGGCGTTCATTTGCTTGTGTTTAAACAGCGTGTTTGACATTTTTTCCCCAAAATCATTGTGTGACCTCTCCTGGTTGCAAACAAACATTTTTAGAAACATTTTTGACTTTTAATTTTTTCTGCAGAATTGTCATTACAGGTCTGGCACTAAAGTGTTATTGTCACAGTGTTATTACAATGTCATTCCATGTGTTTTTGCTTTGTTACTGGTAGATATGTGTTAAAAAAACAGACTATAATCACACAGCATCTGGCGCTCTATGCTATAGCGACCAGATTTAGAGCGCCCACGCTCTGTGTGTGTTTACTTTTCTGATAAGTATGGTGTGGAGCGGCGAATGCCGGATGCACTGAGCTGGGGCTACCTCTCGCTCCCTGCAGCGCTGTACTGGTGTCTAGCGCCCAACATACATCACATTCTTCAATGCCGGCCAGGTTACTACAGCGACTGAGGTGCTTTGTTACAGTCCCCGATACCCTCTTACAGCGTCAATCTAGCAGTCATTCTAAGCGCCGCAATACAGACGCTCATCTGGCAATACGTGGCGTTAGTATTGAATCAGCCTCCATAACATCTAGTTGGAGTGGACGTGCCATAGGCACACCTTTCTCCCATACGGAAGCACCACAACAATCATCAATACTACAATAATATTTTATTGGTACAGAAAAAGGGGCTAAAAACATATGACACAAGACATATTAAAAACAACCGTTATGACCATAGATATACAATTAATGATGCCCAAATAAGAGGGCTATCTATCCTGCCACATGGGTATAAGGCCTCGAATTTTTAAATTTTAAATGCCCTAAAGCAATTGTTTTGTGCCGGCACAAAAGGTAAGAAATACCACAAAAAACTAAAAAATCTTAAATAAGGTGCTAAAGTGCTGTGAACTGATTTATCATACTATCTAACAATCAATACAATACAATATAATATAATAATAACCCTAATGCATATATATACAATCGCAAACATCTAGAAAATTATTAATACAAGTGCAAATACATATATGAAAACATCAAATACAACTATATATACAACTAACATTGCACAAAAGATCTATCCTCTGCAAAATTAATCAAATCACACAAACCTCAATATGTGAAAATTAAATAAACGCTGGTGCCGGCAGACAATACACACAGAAATCTCACATCACCACCCAGGGTATAGAAAAAAAAAGGCCAAACACGGTATCAGCCTCCATATAAACACTTTAAATAGAAGAATGAATCACTTATTGATGCAGATCTGCAGGTTACACCTCAAAGAGGGAAAAATAAGAACAAGAAGGGACAGGAGGAAACTGACTCAACAGAGGGACAGTCCCTCCAAATCAGGGACACTTGGGAGGTATGGTTCTTTTTATTTAAAAATATCTAGATTCAGAAGAAAAGGAAGGAACACATATTATCAGGTCACGTTTTACATTTCCAACTTTCTTGCAGCTTTCGAGTTTCATTGGTTCCTCCTCTGTCTTTCAATCTAGCCCACTTTCCTGTGTCTCTGTCCCCTGGCAGTCCCCATCTCCCTGCCCTGCTTCTCTACGTCTGCTATGCAGATGGGGGAGGTTGTTTGCTGCTCCGCTCTGCGCATCTGCGGCCGCCCGAGGCCCGGAGCTCATGATCCCTCTGTGCTGACTTCAGAGGTGCCGGCTGCGGCTGCTAATCCTTGTCTGATCCGTGGCCCGGGGCTGCCGGCGCTCATCAGGAGAGGATATGAGAGAAACTCTTTTGGAATAAGTAACTCCTGACTTCTAAAAAGTGCGGTGACATTTTCAGAATAATGAGCTGGCTGAAATAATACAAAGACTTTAAATTAAACCTTTCATCAAGTTACAAGTATCAATTTATAAGTATCAATCAAGTTACAAGTATCAACATGCCCATGATGCCCATTGCAAGAGGTTTCAAATGACCCCTCTCAATTGCTGATATCACACAGGGTCACAGGAACTCCCCCCTAGTAGTCCCACAGGACCACCCTGCTAAAAGTGTCCCCCTGCCCTTCATGCTCTGTCTATTGAGCGCCTCTGTGCATGGACTTAGTCCCAAATTCTCTTTTTAAACCTGACGCCTGCCACCTTCTCCTCTTACTCCCTAAATGTATTTCAAAATGTAATTTACAATCCTGTGTCATAATTACTTAAGCAAAAGGTTTTACTTAAGTTAACATTACATTTAGTCTATACAATATTATTTAAAGTGGTCCAGAACCCAGGATTATGACGATCCTGGGTTTTGGTCCTTGCCCCAGGGGCACCCCGATCGGTGGTGCCCCACTGTGTCAAACCCCACAGGTCGGTCAAACAAACTCACCTCTGCGACGCATGCGCAGGCTCTCGTCCAATCAGAATGCTCGGATCCGCTCAAGCCCCTTCATCCAGGAGCTCGTCTAATGTGACCTAGCCTTTAACTGTGAGCATGCCCACACTGGGCATTCACAAATGTTGGACCAGGAACGAAGGTGAGTTTTCGGGCGACCTGGGGGGTTTCACGCAGCCGGGGCACTCACGATCGGGGTGCCCCGGGGGGGGGGGGGGGGGGGAGAGTATGCCTGCCTTGGAGTCTCATAGACTCCAGGGTGGATTTTACAGAACAAAACCCAGTGCGGTCAGCCCTGTGCATTTCAAATATATATATATATATTATATATATATATATATATATATATATATATATATATAATATATATTTTAAATTAAGTTTAATTGATAACAATCATGCTGGCTATAGTGGCATGGCTTTTATCAATAAAGCATGTCAGCTAGTGAAGTGGCTCGTAAAAACAGTCCATGAATCACATGAATTTACATATTGGAAAAGAAAAATCTCTCCCAAAAATTCTTGCACCAGAAAAATGGTTTGCTGAATCATAAGAGAGGGTAAAAGGTGCAAGAAAGGTTTTTTTTTTTAGATTGCAATCTCTCCCGGTGGTGAATCGAGCCTGTTGTGCTGCTATAGCTCATCTATAACCTGGCTGACAGGTAACAAGTAATCGAGAGCTATTTCCTTTTTTACCCTACTCAATGAAATCTCAACTTGGCAGGCTGATTCATTACTAGCGCCAGGTATCGGCAGATGAGCGTCTGTACAGAGGTGCTAAGAGCGACCACTAATATACGCTGTGATCGGCTATAGGGCGCTGTAACAGATCGCCTCAGTCGCTGTAGTAACCTGGCCGGCATTGATGAATGAGATGTATGTTAGGCACTCTAACACCAGTACAGCGTTTCAGGGAACGAAAGGTAGCGGCCAGCTCATTGCGAACGACTCTCAGAGACACACATCATATTAAAAAGAAAAACTCACAGAGCGTCGGCGCTCTGGATCTGGGCGCCAGATGCTGTGTGATTCTGTGTGAGTCTGTTTTTGAACACATATCCACCAGTAACCAAGCGAAAACACATGGAATGACATTGTTGTAACTTTAGTGCTAGACATATAATGACAATTCTGCATAAAAATATAAAAAAACAAAAAAGTTTTCAAAAATTACTCTTTCTAGGCTAGGACAGGTCACACAATTATTTGAGCAAAAAAATAAAACAATCAAGCACACAAAAACCTGTTTAAACAGAAGAAAAGGAACGTCTATTGAAATGTATGGGAGAGCGACAGGTAGTGTCAGGTAATACCTGGCGCTCTGGAAGGTATACGCTGAGCCGCCTGTAATGATGAATTGGACGCTACATGCCGCTGTTAGAGTCGCTCACCAGAATCACCTTCATAAATGTGGTATTGCGTACAGCACTCGGCGTTCACCAGAAGCTGCCTGCCGCTTACAAGGCAGAACCAGCCACTAACCCTTTATGAAAAAAAACCCATAGTGACACTGGACAGGCTGAATGATTTCCCTGTAGGTCATAGTTAAAAATGAATATGGTTCATCTTTCATAACATCTATAATATTAGCCAAGGAGATTTTACTGGTCGCATGAATTTAAAGTTATAAACACTAAACTTTTTTTCGTGCTGTAGGATAGCGATAAACCAACTAAAAGATTATCTGGGTTCTACATATTCCAGATTGGGTTTTCGAACAACATGCTGGTATTGGCATTCTGATCTCTCCCCTGGCTAGCAGAATCAGTGGGTCCATAAAGCCCATGTGTCATTTTAGGAACCATGACAGCCCTCACACCTAGCCAGTTATTACCCAAAAGTTGAGAAGTGGATGGGAAGAGGCCTACTTATGCCCTTGTTACCATAAGTAGGCCAATGAGCAGAATGAGCAGAAGTAGGCCAATGAGCAGAATTATTTTGTACCCAAACAGGGGGACCTATGCTGCTTGATGGTATTTATGGCAGTTATTTCTGTTCTATACCTACTTTTACTTTTGCAGCAAATGAGGCAAGCATTCTGTAAGTCATATTGATTTTTGTTTGTTTTTTTTAAGTTGCCTGAACAGTCCCTGTAGAGACCCTTAATTATTTTCTACAGGCATTATGCAATCACACCCAAGTGGTTCGGGTTCGGCAAGTTTGGCCGAACTTGACCTGAACCAAACTTGGTCACCATTGACATCAATGGGGATCCTAAATTTGGGGCACAATTCTGTCTCTGGGCGGAGGAGGGCAGCCTATCAAAAGAATCAGGTCTGTAATAACAATGTGATGGTAGGTGTGGGGGTGCAGAGTGTGCAGCAGGACGCGGCTGTAACCTACCTGAGCCCCGCAATCCAGTCCCTGGTTGGAGGTTGGTGTTCCGACCAGGGCTAAAGAAAGAGGGTCACCACTCTCATGAGTGAGGACACTCCTAGTGCCCGCAGCCAGTGTCCTCACTCATGGAAGCGGCGTCCATCTTTCTGCAGATCCAGCAATAGCCTATTTGACAGCCCGAGTGCTGACCAGGGACCGGATTGCAGGGCTTGGGAAAGTACAGCCCCTTCCTGCTGCACACTCTGCATAGGTAAGCGTTTCTGTGTTGGGGCCAAACGGCAAACTCAAACTCAGATTTCTGTTTGGAACCATAACTCTCAAAGTTCGGTACAATTTCGTCAACACTAGTTCATCACCCATTGATTGTCTAAGTACCTAAAGGTGGAGTCCAGACCGCTTGTGTTTGGAGACCACAACAATAACCTCACCACACGAAAGTCCTAACTTTATCCAAAAGTAGAATAAAAGTTTTTATTGATGTTGGGCTTAAGGGTAGTGCAATAATACAAACAAGCAAGTATTCCAAAGCGATAAACATAGTGAGCACATTAACCCCTATACCAAATTCCCAGCAGCCTTCTCTTCATTTAACGCATCAAGGCCATTATCCTACTTCCGCCTAATGCAAAAGAGGCCTGCGGCATGCAAGGCTTTTTGGCTCAGCTGCCCACACTGTATGAGCGGGCAGCCTGGGAACAGCACCCCGTGGCTCTTCTAAAGATTGATTAGTCCTATTTAGCATCTCTGGCTTTCCTTGAATTTGTTGATGGTTGCCGTGACCATAGTGAATTCAGAAAGCATCCCTTTGTATTGTCTGGATTTTAAATGGAACTCTTTGCGGGCAGGAAAGTAGCAAAGTGCATTCTTTCTTAATGAGGGGGTGAAGGGCCTGCCCAGAGGCAGCATGGGGCTTAGCTAGACAAACAACCACCAAAAGGTGACCCACATCCACCAACTACTTTTATAAAAGGAGCACCAACCCAACTAATTAGAAGGCAGGATTCTGTAACCCTCATGAGTCTGGCTAGTGGTGGTGTGGCGAGGAGCGGGTGCAAACGGGTTGCAAACAGTCCCTGAGTTCTCATAGTTCAGCTGTACAAACCTCAGACACAAAGACCTCAATTTCTCAAAGATGTGTCCTTCTTACCTCCTTTAAGAGCATAGTAAAATCTCAGGTGCAGTGAATGAGCAGGACGATACTAATAATCCCCTTGGGCAGAGGGCTGGTCATGACTTATTAAGCTCCCACCCATACTGCTCTTTCAGTTCTCTCAGGTCCACACTTGTAAAAAGGGGCTGTATTGCACTCTATTCATGCCCAGATGTGAGATTGTGAGCTGCGCGCAGTGTCTGATGCAAGATGTCGCTGTCCGTCAGAAGATCGCCAGGGATCCAAGGGACCCAGAAGATGGAACCACTGGCGAGGTGAGTAAACATTGCCCAAAGGTAAACCTAGAGTGGGAGGGGGGCAGCAGATGGGTGAGGTTTGGGAGAGGTTTTAACCTCCCCAATGTTCTTCTTTAATAAGAGGCTGGTCCCACCCAGACTAAAACACTGTAACTACCATGTCACATGGGTCACATGTATTGGACATGCACCCCATGTATCAGAACTTCCCACATGCCGGCCTGAAACAGAATGATCTAGTCTAACCATTCAAATTAATTCCCTAACTTTTCACCTTCTGACTTCTGACTAAATCCGAAACGGATTTAGGAGCTATGGCTCCTATTTTCACTACAGCCATCTTTTGTTCTCACACTGATAAACTAATTCATGTTTAAAGTGGAACAAAACACGGTCGTTTGAATATCCCGGGTTTTGTTTCCTGCTCTTGATGCATCCCAAATTAGAATGACCCACTGTATGAACCCCCCCCCCGGATCACCCAGAACAACTCCCCTCTTCCCGTGCCTATGGCACATGTGCGGGCTCTTGTCCATTCAGAACCATTTGCCATGCGTATGTAATGCTCAGCCAATGGTTCTGTTTATAGCAGTGCGTGTCCTCCCTATCCAAGCCCATATGAATGACTGGCGGTGGGAGCACACTCACGCCCCGAAGATGCAAGGATACCTACTGACAGATGTTAAAATGGACACTTAGGTGGCCGGCCCTGGAGTCTTTTAGACTCTAGGGACAGGCCAGACAGTGATTGGTCCAATTTAATGTTATGTACTCCTAGTCTACAATTTGAAATTGGGGTGGGGACGGCCTGGGTTCACCCCTGATTATGCCTTCTGCCGCCTGCTCACAACTTCTCCTACTGACCACACTTCTGCTGTCTGTCGACAATCCTTTCTGCTGCAAGTCCACTCTGACCAGGGAACCACTGCTCAGCTATCAAGACCTTCAATTCCTCAGTGGCCCAACCTAGGGGGCATGCCCAGACTTGGGAGAGGGGGCCATAGTGTCTATTGGGTTGCCCATAGATTCTGGCCCTCCAGGTCAATTCTTGGGTTTTGGGTAACAGTCTCCTGTGTCTGTCTTGATAGCAGTGAGACCCTGTTTCTCCACAACCAGTGGGTATAGAAATAAAAGAAATCAAAAGACCCGAAGGTTGACAAAATCTAAATTTTTTTTAGAAACAAAAAAAATGAAGATTTGCTATCTGTACATTTTGGGATATGAAAGTGTATCTGTGCGGATTAAGAAGTGCAGTTGAGTGCAAATGATCTTAGGGGGCAGGTGAGTCAGTGAGCATGCTAAAGGGGCAGCCAGAGGTGTGGGATTTTTTTTATACTTGCAAACCCTAGCTTGGCTCAATGAAAGCACAAGAACTAGGGCAGCAGGAGCAAAATATATGTCCCTGCTGTCAAAACTCCTAAACACACACCTCCAAACTGTCTCTCATTTGGAGGGGCTGTCCCTCTTGAGTCCATGTCCCCCTTTCCCACGTTGTTCTATTTTGCCCCTCTTTGGAGTTTAACATGCAGTTCTGCCTCAATTAATTATTCATTTGCCTATTCAAAGTTTTTGTATATAATGTTAAAGTGGAACAACCACCCCTTTGGGGTGGGGGAAGCCCTCCTGCTCTTCCCATGTATCCACCTCTCCCCCTCTTCTCTGAGCTTATCCCACCCAGTCCTCCTATCTATCGCTGTCTCCCTCCCACTCCTCTCTTCTAAACCCAGGGCCAGATTATGAAGGGGGTGCAAGGGGCACAAGCCCTGGGGTCTCCACTTGCCCTGCAAAGGGGGCCTCCACCAACCTTTGGGTTATGGTCTGGTTCAGGAGGCTTTTCAGTCTTTGGTCTGACGGGCTGCGGCCAGTAACAAAGCTATTGGCGGCAGTGGCCCGTCCTGTGCCTTTTTTTTGTTTTTGCCAAAGCCACTGCAGGGCAGGACGGAGAGTCTAGAGCAGCAAAGCCGCCGTCAGCAACACTACAGTGATGGGTGCGTGCAGAGCTGTCAATCGGTGGCCGCTCACTGCACATAAGCCATCAAGCCACTGGCAGCTCAATGCAGGGAACTCAATGTCAGATTCCACAGAAGCACTCTTACCAAAAACAGCATTGTGGTGGGTGCTGTGGCCGGCGGTGGCGCCGCAAACAAACAAAGACAATCAGCCAGCACTCCAAAAGCTATTGTATTCAAATCCAACAGGTCGATATCACAGCAAAGACCAAAAAGATCCAACAAAATCCAACGTTTCGGGGCTTCTAGCGCCCCTTCATCAGGGAGCAACAACAAGCAAGCAGAGATTCCCCTCCGCTGAGGATTAAATATCCTCAGAGGGCCCGGGATTACCACCTGATGTCAGTGGGCGTGTCCCACATGACATCAGAGCTGATGCAGCCAATCAGAGCAACACTAGCCAAACGAATGCATTTACAAACCCTATACATAATACAATCATGTGAAACAAGTAAAATAAGTAAATATAGCGTGGCAGAGACATGATGCGGTCGTTAAACAGGGGCTGAGGAGGGTAGGTCGTACCCCGCAGCACCACGTGCCAGCAGAGCAGCAGGCCGCCGCGATTGATAGGGGGCGCTGCCAGGGCTGCTCCAAAGGCTACTCCTATTAGTCGAGGAGCTGCCAGTCCCGCAACAGGTATATACACACCCACGCCGGTTGCTGTCAGCGCACCGGCGCATGCGGGGAGCGGCAGCAAACCAAGCGCTGCCGGGGGAACCTCTCCACCTCAGGCCTCCCGGCAACCCATTCGGTTCAGGTTGCACACGGAAATGAGCAATAACAATGGGAGGGTAGGTCTGCCCATAGCACCCAAGTCATGCTGACACCACACCGCCACACCCGCATCGTGGCAAGCTCCCACGCAGGGTAGTGGCGGCGCACCAGTCGCCCACATCTGACACGGGGCGGCCGGTGGCGGACCCACATCCGAACCAGCGAATCATGGGATCCGCCTGTGGCAGCACGTATCGAGCACCACTGGGGAACCTCTCCACCTCAGTGCCAAAGGCTAACCAGGCAGAAAATACACCACAAAAAGGTCATCTGCGCCTTGAACACTTAGGGGTGAGGTGGAGGGCTTCCTTCCGTAGGGAGCCCCAAACCTGGGGCACCACAGCCGGCAAAGTGGGCCCCCACCCACTTTGTAAATGCATTTGTTTCGCTGGTGTTGCTCTGATTGGCTGCATCAGCTCTGATGTCACGTGGGACACACCCACTGACATCAGGTCGTAATCCCGGGCCCTCTGAGGATATTTAATCCTCAGTAGAGGGGAATCTCTGCTTGCTTGTTGTTGCTCCCTGATGAAGGGGCGCTAGACGCCCCGAAACGTTGGATTTTGTTGGATCTTTTTGGTCTTTGCTGTGATATCGACCTGTTGGATTTGAATACAATAGCTTTTGGAGTGCTGGTCAATGCAGGGAACTGTTTTCTACTGGGTCAGCTGGGTGACTACATCCCCAAGATTAATTAGTGTGGTCGGCACTCCACATGAAAAAGATGTATGGTGTATAGGGTGCTACCTGCCAAGGATTAAATCCTCCAATAATCCCTAACAATTGACAAATGAATAAATATAGAGGTAGGCGCACTCCAAATGGTGATGATTTGCAAAAATGTATATTTCAAAGGAGATATTGATTACATGAAATCTACAGACAATTAATTTTATATACATATATACACACAATAACTCGAGTATGCAGGGTATATTATATCTCCAGAAAAAAGGATACATTCATATATACAGAAATCCAAGTATGTTCAGCTGGGGGAGCTGTGTTGCACCAAGATACTGTAAATAATGACAGAACAGCTATTCAAATAACGTTAGGCAGAACACATAGTCTGTATAGGCTATAGGGTAAAAAATGACCTCCAAGTATAGTAGATATAGTCTGGTGCCCTCACAGTAATCCCCAGATTAATCACATACAGAGTTAAATGCTCAGTAGCTGAAGCAAAGTCAAAGAAAAAATACAATTCTGTGAAGTACTCACCTGTAGAATTGATATTATTTGTATACAGTACGTCCTGCTCCAGATATAGTACTTACACTTGGGTTATCCTCTGCCAGATGGCGCTGCACTGCAGAGACATGCAAAACAGGCTCCTCCCGGCCCTCAAATACCCAGGGACCTCCCACAAATCCCCAGCATTGAAAAGCAGTGAACAAGAAGCCGGGAGAATTTAACCACCAAAAACAACTGGTAACTATAACAAAGATAACAATCATCATACAGGGGATCCAGAAAAATGCAAACCAGGGTGGGGTGGAGCAGGACGTACTGTATACAAATAATATCAATTCTACAGGTGAGTACTTCACAGAATTGTATTATTCTTAGTATACAGTAAGTCCTGCTCCAGATATAGTACTTACACTTGGGACATCCAATAGCAGTGTCCGTAAGTAGGGTGGGATCCCCAACAAAAAGGTGACAGCAGACAGTTTAGACCACTGCCGCCTGCAAAACCTTGCGGCCAAAAACAGCATCAGCTGAGGCCCTAACGTCAATCTTGTAAAACTTTGAAACAGAAGACCAAGTAGCGGCCTTGCAAACTTGTTCAACAGAAGCCTGGTGCTGGAAGGCCCAAGAGGCACCAATAGCACAAGTAGAATGAGCAGTAAAGCAGAAGGGAGGACTCTTCCCCTTAGCAGAATAGGCCTGAATCACAGCCTGACGAATCCATTTGCTAATAGTAGACTTGGCAGGAGCCAAACCCTTCCTAGGACCAGAAGGGACCACAAAAAGAGCATCAGTCTTCCTGAAAGCCGCAGTAACTACCAGGTAATACTTCAGACACCTGACCACATCCAAGGAATGCAGAACCCTTTCCTTAGCGTTGCTAGGATTAGGACACAAGGAAGGAAGAACAATATCTTGATTCAAATGAAAAGCAGACACCGCCTTAGGCAGAAAGTCCGGCTTAAAGCGGAACACCACCTTGTCCTGGTGTCTCTCATAGTATGGGGGCTGGATAGACAGAGCCGCCAGCTCAGACACACGCCTGACCGAAGTAATAGCCACCAGAAAGACAACCTTGAGGGTAAGTACAGCCAGAGCAGCATCCTGAATAGGCTCAAAGGGAGCACCCTGCAAGGCAGACAGAACCAAGTTCAAATCCCAAACAGGGACCATAGGCTTACGTGGGGGACGCACATGAGTGACCCCTTGGAAGAAGGTCTTAACCAAGGGATGCTGAGCAAAAGACTTCTGAAAGAAGACGGACAGGGCAGAAACCTGACCCTTCAGAGTACTGAGTTTTAGACCCAACTCCAGTCCATGCTGTAAAAACTCCAGAACCCTAGGGACTAAGAACTCCCTATGGGGAAGAGACCTAGACTCACACCAATCAATGTAGGCACGCCATAGCCTATAATAGATAGCAGAAGACGTTTTCTTCCTATCCTGCACCATGGTATCCACCACCGAGGCAGACAAGCCTTTCTCCACCAAGATGGAGGTTTCAGCAGCCAGGCCGTCAAAGCCAGAGTTTGTAAATTGGGATGGCATAAGGAGCCCTGAGTGAGCAGATCTGGGGCCCCTGGCAGGACGTACTGGTCTACTGCCATTTGTACCACGTCTGCGTACCACACCCTTCTTGGCCACCTTGGGGCCACCAGAATCACTGGCACCCTTTCCAGAGCAATCTTGCGCAGAACCCTGCCCAGCAGGGGGGAATGAAGGAAAGACATACAGGAGCCAAAAATCCTTCCATGACATTGACAGAGCATCCGTGGCCAAGGCCAGAGGATCCTGAGACAGGGAGACAAAGACCGGGAGCTTGTGCAAACAGATCCACATCAGGTAGACCCCAACGGTGACACAGGGACTGAAATACCCTGTTGCAGAGGGACCACTCCCCCTGACAGGAAGTCCCCCTGCTCAGAGAATCTGCCAGCAGATTCTCTACCCCTGGGATATACACAGCCGAAATACATTGAACGTTGGCCTCCACCCATGTCATAATCCACGACACCTCCTGGAGGGCACCCCTGCTCCGGGTCCCTCCCTGATGGTTGATGTAGGCAACCGCCGTCCTGTTGTCTGAGCGCACCTGCACGGCCAGACCCTTCAGGTGATTGGTCAACTGCTCCAGTACCAACCTGATCGCCCTTAGTTCCAGAATGTTGATGGGCAGGTGGGCCTCCTGAGGGCCCCACCTCCCCTGGAACCGCAGGGGCTTCCAGAATCCCCCCCCCCAACCTGACAGACTGGCATCCATGGTGACCGTCTCCCAGGAGGGGGCTAGGAAGGACCTGCCCTGTAGCAGGTTCTTGTGGTCCAGCCACCACGAGAGGGACTCTCAGACCAATGGGGGAAGCACACAAACCCCATCCAAAGACGTGGGGTCCTTGTCCCAAACTGACAGAAGGTGAAGCTGTAGAGGCCTCAAATGGAACTGAGCAAAGGGCACTGCCTCAAAGCTCGCCACCATCAGGCCCACCAGCTGCATTCCCTGCCTGAGGGAGGCTGGGGGCACGAGAGCAGGAACCTCACCTGCACAGTCAGAGCTTCTACCTTTTGTTGAGGGAGGAATCTCCATGACTGAACCGTATCCAGAATCATCGTCACCGGCGAAGGGGACAGAGAGGACTTGGGATGATTGATCACCCAGCCGAAGGACTCCAAGGTGGACACCACCAGCTGAGTGTCCAGTTCCGCCTGCTGTGGGGACCGTGAAGAGATGAGAATGTCGTCCAGGTAGGGCAGCACACGTATGCCCCCTGATCTTATCAGAGACATCACCCCCACCAGCACCTTGGTGAACACTCTGGGAGCTGAAGTGAGGCCAAATGGTAGGGCCACAAACTGATAATGTTGATCTTTCAACGCGAATCTGAGAAACCTTTGATGTCCCGGGAACACAGGGATGTGAAGGTAAGCATCTTTGATGTCCACAGACGTCATGAAATCCCTCGGGCGCAGGGAGCCAATGGTCGAGCGCAGAGTTTCCAAAGCGTCTGTTCTTGACAAATCTGTTGAGGATCTTTAAATCCAGAATGGGCCTGACTGACCCATCTTTTTTGGGCACTGCGAAAAGGTTGGAATAGAACCCCTTGCCCAATTCTCTTAAGGGGACCCTGCAAATGACCCCTAGATCCAGAAGACCTTGCACGGCCTGTAGCAAGACCTGAGCTGATACAGGGTCCTGGGGGATCCGGGACCTCATGAATCTTGTGGGGGGCCGCACAGCAAACTATATCTTGTAACCAGAAGACACTACCTCCTGAATCCACCGGTCTGAGACTTGGCGCCTCCAGACGGGCGCAAAGTGCTGTAGCCGTCCCCATCATGCCTGAGGGGTCTTGGGAGGGGCTTTAGATTTGGACCCCCAGGAGGAGCCCGGACGTCGTCCTCTGCTCCTATGCCAGGAATCAGCGCGAGCCCCTGCGAAGGACACCCCCTTCCCCTGCTTAGCGCCTCGGTAGGGGACTGAAGGGGGGCCCTGGCTCCGAAAGGGCCGAGGCTGCCGCCTGCGCTGGGGTAACTTACCTCCTTTAGCAAAGAGGTCTAGGCGGTCCCCGAACAGGCGTAGCCCCTTAAATGGAAGTCCAGTAAGGGCTTTCTTAGCAGCATTGTCAGCAGCCCACTGACGCAGCCATACCGCGCTGCGTATAGCTACCGCCAAGGCGGAAGATCTGGCACACATCCTAATAGCATCATCCGATGCAGACAGGATAAAGTTAACAAACACTTCATAGGTAGCCAGGGCATTAATAGTATCAGGTGGCAAATCGTCTGGGCCGTCAAGTGCATTCCTGACCATGGCCCTGGCAAATCGTCTGGGCCGTCAAGTGCATTCCTGACCATGGTAATAGCCAAAGCGCAAACTGGGTGCAGTGCCGCCCCCCCAAATGCAAAGGCATGGCATGGCAATTGGTCAATGCGCCGGTCCTCAGAATCCCGCAACGTAGTAGTGTCAGGGGAGTGCATAATGGATGTATTAGACAGCCCTAGAATAGGGGCATCGACCTTGGGGGCCGATGACCAGCACTTGACCATGTCAGCAGGAAAAGGATACTTCCTGTCCAAACTCTTAGGAATCTCGGGAAGTCTACTGGGATGTTCCCATTCCTTAAGCACGAGGTTATTGAAATGGGTTTGCTCAGGAAATTCCCATCGAGCCTTAGCAGTATGGAATAGCTCACCCCTTTACCTGGGAGCCGCAACAGGGGGAGAGATGGACAAAACCTCAAAAATCTGCACCAGCAATTTGTCAGTATCATCCGGGGTCCAGTGATCAGAGCCAGAATCATCATGACCCCTTGACTTCTCGTCAGATGACCCTGAGTCGGAGAAGAGCTCCCCTTCATCCTAGGGGGCATGGCCAGATAGGTGCAAGAACTCATCAGACTCCGTAGGGAAAAGAGCAGTATCAGGGGCTAAGTGCCGCTTTTTTGCGGTGGCCTTACGCGCTAAGGTATTAGCAAGCAATTTTTCAACACTGGCCAGTCTAGCAGCCACACCAGGATGAGAATCCCCGCTTGTATTGGGGGTTAGACTCAGGCTTGGGGGAGTAGGTGAAGTGAGGCGAGGTGCAGGCCCAGCCACCGGAGGGGCGGGAAGTACCATTAGCGCATGCTGTGCACAAGGGATGCAGACCCGTGCATTGTCACCGCTGATAGGTGAGACCCCACAAGCTACACACAGCCGGGCTTGTCCCGAAGGAACCTCGGTCACAATATCCTGGGATGCCTCCATATGGTGATTAATAGGCACAATAGGCCAGTAGGGATTGATGCTGAAGCAACCCTGGATGCCCCAATGACCCGCAGGGAAGTGGGAGTAAATATACTAGGCCCAACTGGCAATTATGCTGGCCGGGAGAAGCCACTGGATTCAACTGTCTGAAAGACATAAGGGGAATAAAGGGTGTCAGAACTATGCACAGTAAGCAAGGAGCATGAAAAAATGGCCCGTGTGGGCACTTACAGACCGCGGAAGGAGGGGGACCGAGACCACGCGTGCGCGCGCGACTACCATCAAAAAGGCGCCAAGCGAAACTCGAAGGGCGGGCCAGGGCGGCCTGTGACGTGTAGTGCACCAAGCCAGGTCCCCACCCCCCCTGAAGAGCGCGAAGCTCTAAACCAGTAGGCAGGGTTGTCATGAGGAGCGAGGTGTATGACACCCTCAGAACAGATGATTTTTGCCAATGATGATGCCGCGGCATCTGAGGCGACGCAGCACAGCAAGATAATTTACCCATCCGTGCTATGAGTGTACACATGACCAGTGAGACACCCTACAACACTTGCATGTCAAGAGCACTTCAATCATGTCCCAGTTGGGAATCGATAAAGCAAAGATGCGCGCGCGGCGGCAGCAGCGAATCAGCACGTCTGACACTGAGTATACAGTCAAATGACATTACTAAAGGCCACTTGCGTGTAATCCAATACACTGAGACCACCTACACACCCCCCCCTTTCTTTCCCCCCGGCTACGGGGGGAACGAGGGAGGATGGCGACCCTTTGTACAGGGCCCACCGCTACAAGGGGCATGGGCAATAATGCGGGAGGGGCATCCCTTAGAGGCTCACCATCAGCCTAAACCGCCTACCCTTTGGTGGGGGACTGCGGTGGAGCATGGCTCCATAAGCACGCATGGTGCTGCCTACCTTCACCCGACCAGCGCAGCCCAGGCTGGGAGGCACATCACAAGGAGGACGGGTGGGAATAGCCCAACAGGGCCGCAGGCTTTAATAGCCCCGCTCACCTGCAAGAGAGTGATACTTCATGTCTTCGCAGTCAGTACTGCAGAGAAATCTGGGGATTTGTGGGAGGTCCCTGGGTATTTGAGGGCCAGGAGGAGCCTGTTTTGCAGTGCAGCGCCATCTGGCGGAGGATAACCCAAGTGTAAGTACTATATCTGGAGCAGGACGTACTGTATACTAAGAATATATTGCTTATTCATATGAATGCAATTTAACATGGTATCTATATGAAATCTATAGTTACACTATGTGACTCTTCACACAGCAGTTAAATGATGAATTAAAGTTAGAATCTTAATACCCCATCAATACACAGACAGATATGCAATTATACATAAGCAGGAACAAAATAACATCACAATTATAACATGAATAGTAGGTAGTGGTAGCTCATAAAACAAATTACCGACGTTTCACGGCCGCAGGTCATTTCATCAGGGTTGCTATAGGCCCTGGCTCATAGGCCCACCAGTTCTCCTGTGGGCAAGCTTTAGCCTGCTATAAACCTTCCACCCTATGTTTCTAACATGTCAAAGTCTAGACAGGAAATGTGAAAAAATGCTCAGGCTTGCACCACTACCCTTGTAGACCTTGACTATTCTTCTGTGGCCTTTTCTTTAGCGCTTTTTCGTATGATTATCCATAAGAAGCCAGAAAAGCCAAGCAGCTTACAAACTCTCTCTCTAAGATTCCCCCATCATGGCATCTGCTTGCCAGCATTCCCTCTCATCCTCCAGGATCCGTCTCATCCTCCAGTGACTTGGGACAGACTTAGTACTGATGTCCTGTAAGTAATCCTGGACAGCTGGCGGTCTGCAGGCATCTCCAGTGATATTTCATTTGTTTGTTCTGGCCACTGTCTACCCGAGGCCCGTATCCCTCAACAGCCTGCTGGTGAGATAAGTAAATGTCAGCAGAATTCAATAAAGGAAGGACATTAGCAGGTACAATTTACATAAGACCCGGAAGCTGCTGTAGGACGGAATAACAGGACAATGTTCTAGTTCTGAGCTCAGCTCTAATATAAAAATTGAATGATTAGCCTTTGCCTTTTTTGTAGACAGACTCACATAGGCTACAACAAAATAGGGAGGCACACTAGAAACAATACTAGTACAAAAAAAAATATTTTATTTGATCTTGACACAAGTTAATCACTACATATAATCCTAAACATGCTAAAACCAATTAAAAAACATAAATCCAACAATTAGCAAATTATCGCTCAGTCCATAGATTGCAGCATAAATGCAGTAAATCAAAAGTGGTTACTTCACCAAACAAATCCACTTTGCAGGGCGTATCAGCCATCTGCTCATCCCCCCAAGTCCACAGTTAGGGGGCACAAAAGCCAAGTCCTTCGGCTTGCATACAGTCTTTTCCTTCACCAATGTGCACCTCAGCCTGGGCTCACTCCTACAGGCTGGTCAATAGACAGGCCGTGAGTTTCCTTCTATTCAGGCTTCCCCTGTAATCAGTCTGAACACCTGGGCATGGCCTAAGATCATGGAACAAAGCTGAAAAAGATTGGGGAAAGTGACCTGGGTGCCTTATACAGCCTAGCAGGGGACCGGACCAAAGTTACCCGGCTACCCGAGTCCAATAGTGCCTTCACTGGGCGACCATTCATCTTCACAGTCACAATCTGTGTCTCAGGCTCTGACCACTGACTGGCGGCACAACCGGGTTCTGCTAAGAGGGATCTTCTGTGGGCAGTGTCACTTTCCATGGGCTCAGGGGAGAGGGGGCAATCCATGGCTATGTGTCCCCAATCTCGGCACCTCCAACACTGGGGACCCCGGAGCCTCCTTGCCCAGGTGTCCTCCCTAGGATTAGGGGGCCTCTGGGGGTCAGGAACAGTCTTTTGCCCTCTCACACTGCCCCACACACCTCCAAGGGGAACTTGCTTACCCACCAGTCTGCTGGGCTTAGCGGTTGCTGGTGCTGCAGGGGCATCCAGCAGATGGTCCTCGGTCGCGACGAATCGTTCAACCAAGTTGACCAGCTGTTCAGCAGTCTGAGGGTCGTCTTGTCCAGCCCACCACTGTAGCTTCTGCGGCAGGGTCCGAAAAAAATGGTTCACCACGACCTTCTCGACGATCTGCACCGGTGTGGACTGCTCCGGCTCCAACCATTTCTGCACAAGATGAACCAAATCAAACATCTGCGACCGAGCCAGCTTATCCACAAGCAAAAGTCCAGTTATGCACTCTCCGGGCCCGAACCGCTGGCGTGACTCCCAGGCGAGCAAGGATCTCCAGTTTAGTATAGTCCCGTACATCTTGCTCCCTAAGGTCAAAGTAAGCTTTTTGGGGCTCACCTGCCAGAAACGGTACAATCACGTCTGCCCATGCGGCTACTGGCAGCTGCTCTTTGTCAGCCATGCGCTCGAACACCATGAGGTAGGACTCAACATCATCCTCAGGGGTCATCTTTTGTAGGACCCACTGAACGGCTCTCCTGGCACCACCCGTCTCAACCGGGCTTCTCTCCGGCTGTGAGACTTGAGCCACAACAGTCTCTCTAAGTGCAGCAATCTGTTTTATCAACAGGCGGTTTGTCTCCTGCTACGCTTGGTGCTGCTGTACCAGGGCCTGCTGCTGCTGTGCCATGGCTTGCTGCTGGGCCTGCTGCTGCTGTGCCATAGCTTGCTGCTGGGCTTGCTGCTGCTGTGCCATGGCTTGCTGTTGTGATTCCTGCTGTTGTGCCAGGGCTTTATGCTGCTGTGCCATGGCTTGCTGCTGCTGGAGGTTAGCCTGGATCAGCTGCTTAATCACCTCCTCTATTTGCGTTTGGTGAGACATCTTAGTCGCCGCTTTCTCCCTCGACATCCAAAATGCAGTGCGTTTTTGTCACTCCGTTGCCCCTAGCAACAGTCACTGTGCCCCTCGCATCCTCCACCAATTGTGAGTGGTTGGGCGATCAGCAGTGACACGGACAACAGTTTTTAACAGCAAAAACGGCTTTATTTAGCAAATTATCGCTCAGTCCATAGATTGCAGCATAAATGCAGTTAATCAGTAAATCAAAAAGTGGTTACTTCACCAAACAAATGTAAGTCCAAATCCACTTTGCAGGGCATATCAGCCCTCCGCTGCTCATCCCCACAAGTCCACAGTTAGGGGGCGCAAAAGCCAAGTCCTTCGGCTTGCATACAGTCTTTTCCTTCACCGATGTGCACCTCGGCCTGGGCTCACTCCTTCAAACCTGAAAGTGACCTGGGTCCTGAAAACCCAGCACGGATCGTGCCTTATACAGCCTAGCAGGGGAGAAATACACAGGGTTAGGTACCTTGCTCAAGAGCACTTCAGCCATGTCCCAGGACCAGGATTCGAACCTGCCACCCTCCAGTCACAAGTCCGCTCCCCTTACCTCTAGGCCACAACTGCCACAACACAAAAAAAAAAAAAAAAAAAAAAAAAAAAAAAATACACATCAGAATTAAAGAAAAAAGAAAAAAAAAGTTTCTGAATAAAAATTAAACCATGTGCATGTACTGTGCAAAACCTGCCTATGATCTGGATCATAAAAATATATATGTGCTGTAAAGTGCTCTTGGGGCGGTAGGCGGTGGAGAGACCTTCTTGGCTTAATTCGGTTTATTTCGGCTGTATTTTGGTTTCATTTTGTGACCAATACTGTGGTTCCCATCATAGGACGTTAGCACACTTTGGTTATGATGATGATGGGGGATTGATTTTGATGCTGTTATTTGTGATTGTTTTATATAGGTAATGAATTGTGTTAGTTTTTTATTATCTTGATGGGATGGGTTCTGATCACCAATTTCAGATTGGTTACAATCAAATTTATTTTTTGATTGTTTGCACTTGCACTTTACAGCACATATATATTTTTATGATCCAGATCATAGGCAGGTTTTGCACAGTACATGCACATGGTTTCATATTTGTGATGAGATATGAAATATATGCTTGTCAAAGACTTGTCAATTACAAGGCTCCCAGAACATTTGTCTGCAGTTACCAACAGGGGGCCATTTACATATGACAAGCCACTGTCCAGCTAAATAGGTTTTCATCTTCAAGCCAATTTGCAGCCATATGCTAAATATGTTTCCTGGCGAAGTCACATCACACCTCCACATTTGGCAGTTGACATCTACTTACTACAAACCAGTGAACGAGACGTATGATACACATCTTTTCATAACTTTTGCAATGAAACGCCCCGGACACATGATTGGCTGCATACAGCATTCTGCCCGCCCCAATAATCAGTTAAAAAATGGGAGAGTTGGGGACAGAAGACATGACATGCCAGGGGATTGCTTCCAATAAGTAGGCTTGTTATCATTGCTTTCTGTGTACCCCTCACAAGACATTATCTTCAAAAAAGGTAAAGATCTCTGTTATTTCTTCCTGTTATTTTATAAGCATATTGCTGTATACTGTATGTCTGTTATTTTTATTGTACATCTTTGTTTTACATGCACTGCCCCTTATGGGTGAATTAAATTCTAAAAATTTATAAAGTGGACTTCTGTGTGCTAACTCGCTAACCTTTAGAAGAGACATTGTATGTGTGCTAAATCTTGTGCCCTGTGTGCTTGCCCATCGCTACTAGTTTGACTTTATTGCTGTATAGTAGGGCCAGGTCCCCAAAAACATCTGTGTGTAACGATCGTTTGTGGTACGATCAAAATCCAGTCTGGATTAAGGCATAAAACCTCCTTGATTCATGACAAAATTGGTGGCAGCTTAGTGGGATCTATAACTTAGTACATTAGTGCACTGTTTAAAGTAATTTAAGCGTGTACTAAAAGGCTGGAAGCTTGCTATAAGTGACTGGCCTACAAAAGCTCACTCAGTGCATTGTATTTTTTTTTTTGTATTTTTGAACAGACATACTTGGCTTTTGCTTCCCCTCCCCACTCTTGTTTTTCTTTAGATCTATCTTTTATTTGGCATAATGGCTGAGAATATAAGCAGCTATAAAAAGCACAGCCGTGATGACCTGATCAATTTGTGTGAGGTGAGGAACATCTCCACCACAAGAGGACAATCAAAGGAACAATTGATCTGTGCGTTGGTTGAATTGGATCGAGCAGAGCAAGCTCAAAATGTGTCTCAAGAGACCCCAGAGGAAGAGCAATCCTCACCGCCACAGGACGCAGGGGGACGTAATGTCTTGAGCTACCAACCCGAGGACCAGATGTCGTCTTTGGAAATGAGTCTACGACTTTTGGGCTCCGATGACCCAGCGCTACGTCTCCAGCTGATTACTCAGCACCAGGAGCGTCAGGCCCAGCGAGAGGCCCAGGAGCGCCAGGCCCAGCGAGAGGCCCAGGAGCGACAGGCCCAGCGAGAGGCCCAGGAGCGACAAGCCCAGCGGGAGGAACAGGCCTATCAGCTGGAACTAGCTAAATTACAAATGCAGCAACAGTGGTCTGCTAGCCTCATGGAGCGCTGGGGTGAACGGCCCCACAAAAACCCTTTGGATACATTTCCGACCATGGAAGGAGATAACTGTGTGGACTCTTTCTTCCAAGCCTTTGAAAAAGTTTGCAGACAATATAGCCTGCCCAGGGAGCAGTGGGCTTGTTACCTCACTCCAGGACTGAGGGGGAAGGCCCTAGAAGTTTTTGTAAGTCTCCCCGAGGATCAAGAGCAGGATTATGATGTTTTAAAACAAGCCATTGTGAAACGGTATTGCCTCACACCTGAAGTTTATCGCAAACGTTTCCGGACCCTGCAGCGTGGCCTTGCTGACAGCTACATGGACCTTGTTTTCAACTTGCGTGCTGCATTTCAGCAGTGGCTCAAAGGACTGTCTGTGGACACTTTTGTCACCTTACAAGAGCTCATGATTAAGGGTCAGTTTCTCCACACATGTCCTGTGGATGTCAGACAGTTTGTCTTGGATCGAGCCCCCAAGACAGCGGCGGAAGCAGCCGAGATTGCAGATTCCTATGCTGCCAACAGGACCCCTCTGCCCAGCAGGACTGCTCCCCCCAGCTGGAAAGAGGGAAAAGCTGCTGGTCCCTCTGCCCCTGCCCACCAAAGGAGCCAGGTATCCAGGTCGTCAGGATACCCGCCATCAGCTGTAGTGCCCCGGAGATGTTATATTTGCAACCAGGTGGGTCATCTCAGCATGACGTGCCCAGAAAAGAAGAAAACAGCCCCCACCTATAAGGACAATGGTGGGGCCTCTTCAGTTCTGTGTGCCTCCCGGACAACAGGTAACCTTTCTGAGAACTTGCAACCTGTCACTGTGGGAAAAACAGTTACCACTGGGTTACGAGACACTGGATCTGAGGTTACGTTGGTCCGTCCTGAGCTAATAAGCCCTGAAGATCTGATTCCAGGCCGGACCATGGCAGTCAAGGGGGTTGGAGGCTTAAACCCTTCAGTTCCCACGGCCTGTGTGTTCCTAGACTGGGGGGCTGGGCGAGGCATAAGAGAGGTTGGGGTCACAGATAGCATCCCAACCAATGTACTATTGGGCACTGATCTGGGGCGATTGGTGGCCCGCTATGAGCCCATGCCTGTGGCTCAGGACCCCTCCAAAGAACTGGTGAAGGACTCGGTGGCCTTGAGGAGTTCCGAAATAACTGACTGTGTACCGAGCCATGACACTAGTGAGTCCTATGAGTTGAGGCCTGATCACGGTCTCACTAAGAAGTATGTTGGTCAGGATGTAACAAATGTATGTGATGCAATGTACACTGAGGGCAACCCCTCTGCTGCAGTGGTGACCCGCAGAGGACACCGTTACTCCTACAATCGGCCGCTGCGCACCACTGCCGAGGTACAGCCTTCTCATAATACTAAGGATCCTGGACTGCACCCACCCACTGCTGAAGGGTTGGAGACCGGCCCCTCTATTTTCCCTCTGGTGCCTGTCACAGATAGCTCTGAATTCTCCGAGGCTGTCAAAACTGATACCAGTCTGGAGGAGCTCAGGGATCTGGCGGATAGGTCTCCAGAGGGAGATGGGAGGATGAGGGTGTATTGGGAACAAGGCAGATTGTACAGAGAGGCTATCCCCTCTGAACCATCTGACCCACAAATGACTGACCGACAGGTGATAGTACCCCACAAGTACCGGGAACATCTCTTGCAAATTGCTCATGAGATCCCGCTTGCCGGCCACTTAGGGGTACAGAAAACTAAAGCCCGTCTCATCCACAACTTCTACTGGCACACATGGGTTCTGACATTGCCAATTATTGCCGGTCCTGTGTTGTGTGCCAGCGAGTTGGCAAGACGGGAGACACAAGCAAGGCCCCCTTGAGACCTCTACCCATTATTGAAGAGCCTTTCCAGAGGGTAGCAGTAGACATCATTGGGCCCTTAGCAATCCCAAGCAGTTCTGGAAAAAGGTTCATCCTCACCGTAGTTGACTATGCCACCCGATACCCAGAGGCAGTAGCCCTAAGCTCCATCAGAGCAGACAAGGTGGCAGATGCATTAGTGAGCATTTTTTCACGAGTAGGATTTCCCCGTGAGATGCTCACTGATCATGGCACGCAGTTTGTCTCTCATCTGATGCAGTGCCTCTGCCAGAAAATGCAGGTGGCACATATCTTGGCAAGCCCCTACCATCCCCAGACCAATGGCCTATGTGAACGATTCAATGGCACTTTGAAGCAAATGCTCAAAGTGTTTGTGGAATCTCAAGGTAGGGACTGGGAAAGATATCTGCCTCACCTGCTCTTTGCCTACCGGGAGGTGCCCCAATCATCTACTGGATTTTCCCCGTTTGAGCTCTTGTATGGGCGGCACGTTAGGGGACCCCTTGATCTCATTAGAGAGGCTTGGGAGGGGCAGAACATGGGTCCAGGAGTCTCAGTTGTGGAATATGTCCTGAAACTCCGGGAGAAAATGGACACCCTAGTGGGACTGGTGCGAGAGAATCTTACTCAGGCCCAAGCCTCCCAAAAACGGTGGTATGACCGTACTGCCCGGGAGATTGTGTATGAGGCAGGCCAGAAAGTATGGGTGTTGGTCCCTATGCTGCAGAACAAGCTTCAGGCTGCATGGGAGGGACCATATACCATACAAAGAAAGCTCAATGATGTAACCTATGTGGTAGCCCTGGATGACCAGGGCAAGCGTCTTAAGGCGTATCATGTCAACATGATCAAGGCTCATCATGACAGGGCCGCAATTGCCCTCCCAATCTGCAGTCAGCTCCCAGAGGGGGAGATAGAACCCCTAATTGATCTCCTGGCTACCACCAAGGAACCAGACTCCCTTGAGGTGGCCCAGATTAACCCTCAACTGACCTCAAAGCAATGGGGAGAACTGACAAGTGTGTTAGAACCCTATCGGGGAACCTTTACTGCCCGCCCAGGCTTAACCAAACTAGCCGTCCATCATGTGGACACTGGGACCCATCCACCAATTAGGCAGTCACCTTACAGGGTCTCCCCAGAGGTCCAAACCGACATTAAAAGAGAAATAGAGGAAATGTTAGCCCTGGGGGTGATACAAAAATCCCAAAGTGCATGGGCAGCCCCTGTTGTACTAGTGCCCAAACCTGATCAGACCACACGTTTTTTTGTGGATTACCGAAGGCTTAACGCCATTACTGTTCCAGATGCCTACCCAATGCCGAGGGTGGATGAGCTGTTGGATAAGCTGGCCTCTGCCCGCTATCTAACAATCATGGACCTAAGCAGAGGGTACTGGCAGATTCCTCTGACCACTGAGGCTAGGGAAAGATCTGCTTTTATCACCCCCTTTGGCCTCTATGAGTGCAATGTAATGCCCTTTGGGATGAAGAATGCCCCCGCCACCTTTCAAAGGGTTGTTAATGGTCTCCTGGAAGGGTTAGAACATTGTGCTGTGGCCTATCTGGATGACATTGCTATATTCAGCCCTAGCTGGGAGGATCACCTGACTCAGGTAGCAACAGTCCTGGGGAAGATCACCGCAGCTGGCCTGACACTGAAGCCCACCAAATGTCAGTTTGCTATGACAGAAGTGAAATATCTGGGACATGTCGTAGGGGGCGGAGCATTACAGCCTGAGACTGGGAAGGTGGAAGCCATCTTGTCCTGGCCCACGCCTCAGACCAAGACACAGGTCCAGTCCTTTCTGGGAACAGCAGGGTACTATAGGAAGTTCGTCCCAAACTATAGTACCCTGGCTAAGCCCTTGACAGACCTGACCAAGAAAAAACTTCTGAGGTGTGTTACTTGGACTACAGACTGTGAGCGCTCTTTCACAGAACTCAAAAAGGCCCTGGCTAGCTCCCCCATTCTACAGGCCCCAGATTTCAACCGCCGGTTTGTGGTCCAAACTGACGCCTCGGCTTATGGGTTGGGTGCTGTCAAATAAACTCTGCTGGAGAGGAGCACCCTGTTCTATACCTCAGTCGAAAGCTGCTACCCCGCGAAGTTGCCTATGCTGCAATCGAACGGGAGTGTTTATCGATTGTTTGGAGCCTACAAAAGCTACAGCATTATCTTTATGGTCGGGAGTTCACAGTGGTTACGGACCACAATCCTCTGAGCTGGTTACACCGGGTTGCTGGGGAAAATGGCAAATTGCTGCGCTGGAGCCTAATTCTTCAGCAGTACAACTTTACAATCCAACATCGGAAGGGAAGCCGTCATCAAAATGCAGATGGTCTCTCCCGCCAAGGGGAATATTAAAGGTAGACGCGTGGCTCAGCGTTTTACGCTAAGCCAGGCGTCATTTTGAAAATGGGGGGATGTGATGAGATATGAAAGGGATGTGATGAGATATGAAATATATGCTTGTCAAAGACTTGTCAATTACAAGGCTCCCAGCACATTTGTCTGCAGTTACCAATAGGGGGCCATTTACATATGACAAGCCACTGTCCAGCTAAATAGGTTTTCATCTTCAAGCCAATTTGCAGCCATATGCTAAATATGTTTCCTGGCGAAGTCACATCACACCTCCACATTTGGCAGTTGACATCTACTTACTACAAACCAGTGAACGAGACGTATGATACACATCTTTTCATAACTTTTGCAATGAAACGCCCCGGACACATGATTGGCTGCATACAGCATTCTGCCCGCCCCAATAATCAGTTAAAAAATGGGAGAGTTGGGGACAGAAGACATGACATGCCAGGGGATTGCTTCCAATAAGTAGGCTTGTTATCATTGCTTTCTGTGTACCCCTCACAAGACATTATCTTCAAAAAAGGTAAAGATCTCTGTTATTTCTCCCTGTTATTTTATAAGCATATTGCCGTATACTGTATGTCTGTTATTTTTATTATACATCTTTGTTTTACATGCACTGCCCCTTATGGGTGAATTAAATTCTAAAAATTTCTAAAGTGGACTTCTGTGTGCTAACTCGCTAACCTTTAGAAGAGACATTGTATGTGTGCTAAATCTTGTGCCCTGTGTGCTTGCCCATCGCTACTAGTGTGACTTTATTGCTGTATAGTAGGGCCAGGTCCCCAAAAACATCTGTGTGTAACGATCGTTTGTGGTACGATCAAAATCGGGTCTGGATTAAGGCATAAAACCTCCTTGATTCATGACAATATTTATATCAGAAACTTTTTTTTTTCTTTTATTATGATGTGTATACAGATATAGATGGGAATTTGATGGCAAAACCCTTAAAAAACTATTCCTCAGCTAAAATTAATATATTTATTGTTTTAAGTTGGTTATGGCTGTGCTTTGCACAAACAGAGCAGAGCTAGGGTCAGGGAAAGGTCAGCAATCCCAGAATGCAGAGCGACACAGTCAGAAGACACTTCTTGTTTACAGGCAGCCATCTTGCATGTTTAAAGTCTCAGAAAATGCAGTAGGTGAACAATCTGTATGTACAGGGTGGGGGGAAACATATAAGATAGGCTCTTATTCAGGTTGAAGGTCTGGTTTAACCTAAAGTGAAACTGACAACAAGACCATCCAAACCACTCTCCTAACAATATTGCCAGGGCCAGATTTCTGCGTTGGCCATATGTGGCTCAGTACTATGACATACCTCCCAAGTGTCTCTGATTTGGAGGGACTGTCCTTCTTTTGAGTCCATGTCCCCCTGTCCCCTGTTGTTCTCATTTGTCCCTCTTTAAGGTGTAACATGCAGATCTGCATCAATAAATGATTAATTTGCCTATTTAAAGTGTTTATATTGTTTTAACAATTACAATGATCTCCTATCCATCCCTCAATGAGTAAGCGTGGCCTAATTTAACAACTGTCCCTCTTTCCCACCCTAAAAAGTTGGGAGGTTTGCTATGGCATGGGTGTCAGGCGTGCAGCCCCTCCACCCAGTTTAAAGGGATTGACCATCCAAAAAAACAAAAAAAGGGTACTCACATTTGTCCCCTGCAGCTGATCTGTCAGACTCTGGCAGCCTGGCCATGGGATTGAATCCTGCCCCACCTGGTTTGACATACACTTACCAGCACCATGCTAGAATCATGCCCACCCCAATTATCAGTCATAGTGACGCTGCCACTCCTTTTTCATTCACTACAATGGAGGGTGTGTGTCAAGGTCAAATGACTAGAGGGGGAGTGGCAGCGCCACTGTGACTGATGTGTGGGGGGTATGAGCCTGACACTGAAGCCCCGGTGACTGGAGCTTAGGCCCAGGATGTGTGGGTTTCGTTCGAGCGGTCAGGTGAGTTGGTGATCACCAGCACTGGACTGATCAGTTGTGGGGACAAAAGTTGAGTACCCTTTTGTTTTGTTTTTTGTGTGGCTGATCATTTTAATGAAAAGACATGTCCACTCAGATGGTTAAGGATTCCAATGTAACGCAATATTAAAATACACTACAGGGGTGGACCTCTACTGAGACGAGGTGGGGCGGCTGCCACAGAAGGCAGAACAAGGAGGGACAGCAGACTGTAAGGGAATGGGTAGCAGTGACAGTGTGACATTAAACAAAATAAAGTTTGCAGGTTGTGTCAGACTTAGAAGTGGCTCCTGCTGCACTCCTCAGCATTTCAATGCCATGTTTTACTAAAACTCACTTGAGGGTGTGTGCAGTGTGGCAGGGGGGGCATAAGGAGCCCAGGCCATTTAGGCTGTGCGGGCTTGTAGCCAGCAGGATGGGGGGGTTCCAAGGCTGGCCCTTGCGCCCTGTCCTACATGTCATGCATAGCTGGCTATGCTGGGTAGAAAGGACCCATGTCATCTTTTTTATTTTTAAGGGTTTAACCCTTAAAATACCCCCCAAAAGGGGGGAAGGGGGACCCCATGACAATTTTGGGGGGTTTAGCCCTTATAGTGTGGATAGTAGTATTTTATTTGTTATATTGTGCTTTTTTTTTATTTGGGGGGTTTCCTGGGTAGGAATGGGGGGGTTACCAATACATATGTGGTACCATTGTAATCAGGAGAAATGGGGCTTTCACGTGCTATATGGTTTTCTTTAATAAAATAAATGTTTTATTTAAAATAATGGATACACTTTTCTAATTTTTTTTTTTTTTTTTTTACTCAAAAGTATTTTAAAAAACAGTAGAAAAAATACAAAAAAGATTTCATGTTAAAGCCTAAACTCTGCCGCAAAAAAAAAATATAATTTTCCAGGAAATTCCTGCAAAAATCACAGTTAAATATGGCGCAAAAGGGTGAAAAATGACAACAGAAGGTGGCAAAATTTTTAAGTAGGCTGGCAGTTAAAAAAAAGTAGCTATGCATGTTGGGTATTGTTCTGTTCGGGGGACCTTGTGCTTTCATATTTAGCTGTTTTTTTCTTGTTTGCACATTAACGCCCTGATAGAATTTTATTCAAAACCGGTGACACTGGATAATATAAAATCTTTTCTCTTGGTGCAATTAATGTTATCTGACCACAGACCATCTCTCATGTGGTATCTGCAGCCATAGACTGCTGTGCTGAGTGAGCCCCCCCTCAGACTGCTTCTCTTTTTTAGGGCTTGGAGAGGGAAAAGGGTGAGACATCACCCAGCAGAGCAGCATGGCTAGCCCGAGCACAAGGTATAGGTGCTGGTAACTTGGCCCCTGGCCCTGCCAGTATACCAGCTCCTTTACCTTTCGTTATGGGTTTGGTGCTCTTCTATGGGTGCCAATGCCGGAAGGTGATAGAGTGGTCTCCAACTTGTGAACTGGTATAGGAGTCCTTACCCCCACACAAATAAAATGTAATACTCTACATTTCAGTTCTTGCCATTCTGCTTACTGGTCCACTTCTGATTTCTTCTTCAACCTGCTAGACTGCGCGAAGACGCTGTCCAGCAGGCTCTTCAAGGTTCCTCGTCTGGTCTCCACTGTATCTTCAGCACTCTTCAGGGCCCCTTCATTGTCTTTTTTCGGTTACGGCATAAAAAAAAAAGTCCCTGTCGTCGCAGTTCACTTACTGCACTTATGTTCCAGCAAAGCCAGTTCCTGTTACACCACAAATGTCTATCTGTATTTGACTCCACTGCACCCAGCACTCACACTCTGCAATGCCCCCTCCATCCCTCCCAGCCTGGAGTATGACATTTTATGCTGGAGAGAAGGCTTTAATTCCTCTGACGTGGAGCCTCCGAGGATCCTCCCCCAAACAAACAACTATGTCCCTAGAACCCCCCCCCCTATATAGCCCTCCCCTCTAGTGACATACTTGGTCAGGTGGAGTATAAAAGCCTTCTCCTCAGCCTAAAATGTTGTTTCGCCTGGCTGGCAGCCAGGAGGAAAGGACGGGGGAGACAGCGGAGGAACCTCGAAGAGCCCTAAAGATGTGGCAGGGACCTGGCGTGGGACTCACCAGACCAAAAGAAGATGTTGCATGGGGCGGGGGGGGGGGGGAGAAGGAAGTAGATGCGGATCAGTAAGAAATTAAAGTACAGGGCACTCCTCTGCCAGTTCACATGGTCGTGGGGCTGCCCTGTCACCTGCTGGTATTGTTGGGTGACATGGCGGTACCCCACCCGATTACCCACACTCCCACTTGGGACACTGGGGGTGTGGAGGAGCATTGCCTGTTGGAGCACCAAACCCCTACTGAACGGCATAGGGACTGGTATAACAGCAGGGCCAGGGGCTGGAAGAATGGCCTCTGAGTCCTGGGTTTCCAGCCCCTGTGGTGTCTGAGCTATTTTGCTCTGGGGAGGGTTTTCTTCCATGGAGGGGATATGTGGGATATTCCATATCCCCTCCATCTTCCTCTATTTCCACATTCACTTTATTCCACATACTCTACACCCCCCTCCATCTTCTTGTTTTCCCACATTTTCTTTGTCTCCATTTTTTTACGCCCCCGCATTCTCTCTAAGTTGTCTACACCTTCCTCTTTCACTTTACTTTTCACTTTTTACTTCACTATGTCTTCCTTTTTTTTCTACCTTTTTCACATTCTCTGTATTCCACAATCCCTGCATCTTCCTCTGTTTTCCACCTCTATCTTTCTCTTGTTCCCAAACATCTGTTTCATGTTTACAACTTTTTACTCTTTTCCACTTTCCCTCCATCTTTTCTCTTCTCCATATTCTCTGCATCTTTTTCTCTTTTCTACCTTTCCCACATTCTCTGTCAGGGATCGCCGGACACCCTTCTTGCATAAGCCAGCAGTCTTCACCGCCTCTTGAGCCTATAGCCAAGCCCTCGCTCGCTGGAGACACGGATTATGCCTCTCCAGACTTGGTTGCCCCCAGGACTTACTGGCGCAAAGATTGCTGGCTTATGGTAAAGACGGGTGAACTGCGGGGTATCCCAAATCAGGAGTTCAAGCGGGCAGTGTCCGAAACGTCAAATCCAAAGGGTTAGGCAGAGAATGGTTGAGACAGGCAGGGGTCAAAACCGGGTGGTCACAGAAGTGCATTATTCAAGGGGTAAGCAGAAGCAAGGTCAGACAGGCAGACAGTCGGTGCGGGCAGTGGACAGGAGTGGTCAAGGACGAAGCCGGATCAAAATACACTAAACGCAATTCCAACAGTACACCCAAGCTGATAATGGCTATAACAGGCACTGATGGTCAGGGCAAGGACACCTTTAAAAGAGGACTGGCCAGTGGGAAAAGGGGGGAATGTTTGATTGGTGCAACTTGATTGTGATTGGTGTAACTTGGAACACGCTCCTGATAGGAACAGCCCCAGGGACTGGACCGCCCTGGCCAGTCGGGCCTTCCAGTCCCTGGGTTCATCCCACCCCAGGACCTGACTGGCTCTTCCAGCGCGGCCGTGCAGAGGCGCCGCGGGAGCCAGGTAAGTTCCTTACATTCTCTATATGCTAAGTCTCGTCCATCTTCCTTTCTTTTCAACTCAAGAATCCTTTCCTCTCACACACTGCTGCACCACCTGTCATGTGGCATGTATATAACTATTATTATAACTATTGTTGTCATCCTTTAATTATTTTATATGCAGTAAAAATTTAACTGAATCGGAGTCTTGTTATATTTCATTTCTATTATTTTAATTTGCCATTTAAACATGATAGTTTCAATCAAAGTATTTCTAAACTCAATAATAGTAAAGCACATTCTGTACACAAACAGAGGATGAGACACATAAATATGACAGTAAATTCCGGCACTTGACATCCTCTATTGCCATCTGTCTCTGTGTGCTCCCATTAAATGGCAGGATCTTCCAGGAAGGGGGCCTCTGTTGACTGTAAATCCATCCTTATTTCTCCCCATCAATCAGCGGTGCCCATCTCGCCACGCTTGGCAGAGTTTGCTTTGGGCGCTACTGGAGGGAAGTGCTAGGCTCAGCATCATTAACCCCTCGCTGTCAGGGAGACCCACCGAGCTGCAGTATTGACAGAATCATGTAAGCAAAGTCTTTGGTCAGCAAGAACCATCTGTGCAAAATCCGTGTTCATTACAGGAAGATTAATGGGGGTCTGGAAAACTGTAAATAGAGTATTTACCCTAATAGTAAGTGACAGGAGGAACCCCCGACTGCAAAGATGAACTGTACACCGACTGGAGAGTTTTGGAGTGAGGGAGGATGACTCTTTGATTCTTTTGGTTGTGTGTGGTTCCAATAGTAGTCATCCAACATAAAATCCATGTGTGTAACAGGGAGTAAAGGGATGTTGCTGGCATGCTGGCCTTTAATCTCATGATACCACTTTAATGTCATGATACCCATGAATAGAGATGAGCGAACTTTTGAAAAATTCGATTCGACTGATTCGCCGAATTTTCCGACAAAAATTGTTTCGACCCGAATAAATTCGCGACGAATCGCTATTAAAAACGGCTATTTCTGAGCCTCCTAGAGCCTCAATAGGGTTGTAAACCATTCTGCCTTGCTGTAACACGCACAGGATGCGTGCTGGGTTAGTTAAATAATACTTTGAATAAATATCACATGCAGATCAGAGGCATCGCTAATAGAATCGCAGAGCGGCACAATTGAATTCAAGAGAGTTGAAGTGGCATCACTATGAGAGGCAGGAGCCCAAACATTGCTTTAAAGAGACACTGGAGTTGGCAGCAACAGGAGCCCAAAAATTGGATGAATCACACCCTGGAGTTGGCAGAAGCAGCAGCAGGAGCCCAAACATTGGCTGAAAGAGACACTGGGGTTGGCTTCAGGAGCCCAAAAATTGGATGAATCACACCCTGGAGTTGGCAGCAGCAGCAGCAGGAGCCCAAATATACACTGGAGTTGGCTTCAGGAGCCCAAACATTGGATGAATCACACCCTGGAGTTGGCAGCAGCAGCAGCAGGAGCCCAAATATACACAGGAGTTGGCTTCAGGAGCCCAAAAATTGGATGAGTCACACCCTGGAGTTGGCAGAAGTTGGCAGCAGCAGCAGCAGGAGCCCCAACATTACTTTAAAGAGACACTGGGGTTGGCTTCAGGAGCCCAGAAATTGGATGAATCACACCCTGGAGTTGGCAGCAGCAGCAGCAGGAGCCCCAACATTACTTTAAAGAGACACTGGGGTTGGCTTCAGGAGCCCAAAAATTGGATGAATCACACCCTGGAGTTGGCAGCAGCAGGAGCCCAAATATTACTTTAAAGAGACACTGGGGTTGGCTTCAGGAGCCCAAAAATTGGATGATTCACACCCTGGAGTTTGCAGCAGCAGCAGCAGCAGGAGCCCTAATATACACTGGGGTTGGCTTCAGGAGCCCAAAAATTGGATGAATCACACCCTGGGAGTTGGCAGCAGCAGCAGCAGGAGCCCAAATATTACTTTAAAGAGACACTGGGGTTGGCTTCAGGAGCCCAAAAATTGGATGAATCACACCCTGGAGTTGGCAACAGCAGGAGCCCAAATATTACTTTAACCCTTTTGTTGCCAAGCACGTAACACCTACGTGCTGGCTTGGCTGGGCCTTAAGTGCCAAGCACGTAGGTGTTACGTGCTTGACTTTCCTCGCTTGTAGTTTAAAAAGTAAAAACAACAAATACTCACCTGACCCCTTGTTGGATCCGGCCGGGTCTCCTCTTTAATTTGGTGCCATCCGATCCCCCGTGGGGGGTCGGATGGCTCCAGGAGAGCCCCCGGAATAGGCCGCCCCCCCCCCCGCTTCTGCAGCAGCAGCTTCTAACTGTAAAAAAAAAAAAAAATAAAAATGACATTCACTTACCTGTGTGTGCGCTGGCTCCCGCTGTCCCTCCTCTTCACCTGGGGGGCCTCCGATCCCCCCCCAGGACTTACCGATCTTCAGGAGAGAGCCTGGGAGGCTCTCTCCTCTCTTCTGCACGATGGCGGCCGCCATCATGCCTCTAAGCCCCGCCCCCTTGGGGGCGGGGCTTATGAAGTCATCCCGGCCCCGATCTCAGGCTTCAGCCTTCTCAGCTTCTCAGATGCCGGTGATCGGCACAGGGGAAGGAGGTGACAGGAGATCCTCTGATCTCCTGCCTTCTCCTTCTCTGGATGCCGATCACCGGCATCTGTCAGCTGAGCGGCGAGGGACAAGAGCTTGCAATCGAAGGTAAGTACAGTAAAAAAAAATTTTTTTTTTTTCTAATAAAATACTTTTTATTATTGTGTGGTGTTTTTTTTTCACATTAACCCTTTGTGAGCTGGTAAGGGGTCCATGAGACCCCTTATACCAGTTCACAAGGCTGGGGGGGTGGCAAGTCACCTGCCCTAGCGGGTGGCTTGCCATTAACCCCCGCACCCCCATTACCTGCCTCCCCAAAGGCCAGGGGGGGGCAGAAGAGCCCGGGCCCACATAGGCTATGTGGGCTCGTAGGCTGCAGGGTGGGGGGGCCACCAAAGCTGGCCCCCCCACTCTGTGCCTACAAGCCCCCATAGCTGGTCCCGGGCTGGTTACTTTGGGTAAGGGGGACCCCACGTCATTTTTTTTTTGGATTTTGAAGGGTTTTTAACCCTTCAAAATCCAAAAAAAAATGGGGTCCCCCTCCCCGGGAAGGGGGACCCTATGTCATTTTTTTTTTTAATTAACCATTTGTCATCCAGCAGCTATAAAAGGCTTCTGGGCAGGAAAGGGTGTCTACCTATACATATGTGGTATCGCTGTAACCGGGAGAAATTGGGGTTTCTCACGCAATAAGATTTTATTGACAAACTTACATTTTTTATTACAAAAAAACTCTACAAATTGTAAAAAAATGTTTTTTTTTTGTTTTTTTTCACACATTTCACCCAAAAAAATTGAGAATACACCTAAAAAATACAAACAAGACATTTCATGTTAAAGCCCAGACTCTGTTGAAAAAAACAATATATAATTTTCCTGGGAAATCCCTGGAAATCCCTTCAAAAATGACAGTTGAATATGTGTAGCGCAAAATGGTGAAACATCGTCTGGCAACAGGGAGTGGCAAATGCTGCAGGTAGGCTGGCAGCGAAAGGGTTAAAGAGACACTGGGGTTGGCTTTAGGAGCCCAAAAATTGCATGATTCACACCCTGGAGTTGGCAGCAGCAGCAGGAGCCCAAATATACACTGGAGTTGGCTTCAGGAGCCCAAAAATTGGATGAATCACACCCTGGAGTTGGCAGCAGCAGCAGGAGCCCAAATATTACTTTAAAGAGACACTGGGGTTGGCTTCAGGAGCCCAAAGATTGGATGAATCACACCCTGGAGTTGGCAGCAGCAGGAGCCCAAATATTACTTTAAAGAGACACTGGGGTTGGCTTCAGGAGCCCAAAAATTGCATGATTCACACCCTGGAGTTTGCAGCAGCAGCAGCAGGAGCCCAAATATACACTGGGGTTGGCTTCAGGAGCCCAAAAATTGGATGAATCACACCCTGGAGTTGGCAGCAGCAGCAGCAGGAGCCCAGATATTACTTTAAAGAGACACTGGGGTTGGCTTCAGGAGCCCAAAAATTGGATGAATCACACCCTGGAGTTGGCAGCAGCAGCAGCAGGAGCCCAAATATACACTGGAGTTGGCTTCAGGAGCCCAAAATTGGATGAATCACACCCTGGAGTTGGCAGCAGCAGCAGCAGCAGGAGCCCAAATATACACTGGAGTTGGCTTCAGGAGCCCAAAAATTGGATGAATCACACCCTGGAGTTGGCAGCAGCAGCAGCAGGAGCCCAAATATACACTGGAGTTGGCTTCAGGAGCCCAAAAATTGGATGAGTCACACCCTGGAGTTGGTAGAAGTTGGCAGCAGCAGGAGCCCCAACATTACTTTAAAGAGACACTGGGGTTGGCTTCAGGAGCCCAAAAATTGGATGAATCACACCCTGGAGTTGGCAGCAGCAGCAGCAGAAGCCCAGATATTACTTTAAAGAGACACTGGGGTTGGCTTAAGGAGCCCAAAAATTGGATGAATCACACCCTGGAGTTGGCAGCAGCAGCAGCAGGAGCCCAAATATACACTGGAGTTGGCTTCAGGAGCCCAAAAATTGGATGAATCACACCCTGGAGTTGGCAGCAGCAGCAGCAGCAGGAGCCCAAATATACACTGGAGTTGGCTTCAGGAGCCCAAAAATTGGATGAATCACACCCTGGAGTTGGCAGCAGCAGCAGCAGGAGCCCAAATATACACTGGAGTTGGCTTCAGGAGCCCAAAAATTGGATGAGTCACACCCTGGAGTTGGTAGAAGTTGGCAGCAGCAGGAGCCCCAACATTACTTTAAAGAGACACTGGGGTTGGCTTCAGGAGCCCAAAAATTGGATGAATCACACCCTGGAGTTGGCAGCAGCAGCAGGAGCCCCAACATTACTTTAAAGAGACACTGGGGTTGGCTTCAGGAGCCCAAAAATTGGATGAATCACACCCTGGAGTTGGCAGCAGCAGCAGGAGCCCCAACATTACTTTAAAGAGACACTGGGGTTGGCTTCAGGAGCCCAAAAATTGCATGATTCACACCCTGGAGTTGGCAGCAGCAGCAGGAGCCCAAATATACACTGGAGTTGGCTTCAGGAGCCCAAAAATTGGATGAATCACACCCTGGAGTTGGCAGCAGCAGCAGCAGGAGCCCAAATATTACTTTAAAGAGACACTGGGGTTGGCTTCAGGAGCCCAAAAATTGGATGAATCACACCCTGGAGTTGGCAGCAGCAGGAGCCCAAATATTACTTTAAAGAGACACTGGGGTTGGCTTCAGGAGCCCAAAAATTGCATGATTCACACCCTGGAGTTGGCAGCAGCAGCAGCAGGAGCCCAAATATACACTGGGGTTGGCTTCAGGAGCCCAAAAATTGGATGAATCACACCCTGGAGTTGGCAGCAGCAGCAGCAGGAGCCCAAATATACACTGGAGTTGGCTTCAGGAGCCCAAAAATTGGATGAATCACACCCTGGAGTTGGCAGCAGCAGCAGCAGCAGGAGCCCAAATATACACTGGAGTTGGCTTCAGGAGCCCAAAAATTGGATGAATCACACCCTGGAGTTGGCAGCAGCAGCAGCAGGAGCCCAAATATACACTGGAGTTGGCTTCAGGAGCCCAAAAATTGGATGAGTCACACCCTGGAGTTGGCAGAAGTTGGCAGCAGCAGCAGCAGGAGCCCCAACATTACTTTAAAGAGACACTGGGGTTGGCTTCAGGAGCCCAAAAATTGGATGAATCACACCCTGGAGTTGGCAGCAGCAGCAGGAGCCCCAACATTACTTTAAAGAGACACTGGGGTTGGCTTCAGGAGCCCAAAAATTGGATGAATCACACCCTGGAGTTGGCAGCAGCAGCAGGAGCCCCAACATTACTTTAAAGAGACACTGGGGTTGGCTTCAGGAGCCCAAAAATTGCATGATTCACACCCTGGAGTTGGCAGCAGGAGCCCAAATATACACTGGAGTTGGCTTCAGGAACCCAAAAATTGGATGAATCACACCCTGGAGTTGGCAGCAGCAGCAGCAGGAGCCCAAATATTACTTTAAAGAGACACTGGGGTTGGCTTCAGGAGCCCAAAAATTGGATGAATCACACCCTGGAGTTGGCAGCAGCAGGAGCCCAAATATTACTTTAAAGAGACACTGGGGTTGGCTTCAGGAGCCCAAAAATTGCATGATTCACACCCTGGAGTTGGCAGCAGCAGCAGCAGGAGCCCAAATATACACTGGGGTTGGCTTCAGGAGCCCAAAAATTGGATGAATCACACCCTGGAGTTGGCAGCAGCAGCAGCAGGAGCCCAAATATTACTTTAAAGAGACACTGGGGTTGGCTTCAGGAGCCCAAAAATTGGATGAATCACACCCTGGAGTTGGCAGCAGCAGCAGCAGGAGCCCAAATATACACTGGAGTTGGCTTCAGGAGCCCAAAAATTGGATGAGTCACACCCTGGAGTTGGCAGAAGTTGGCAGCAGCAGCAGCAGGAGCCCCAACATTACTTTAAAGAGACACTGGGGTTGGCTTCAGGAGCCCAAAAATTGGATGAATCACACCCTGGAGTTGGCAGCAGCAGCAGGAGCCCCAACATTACTTTAAAGAGACACTGGGGTTGGCTTCAGGAGCCCAAAAATTGGATGAATCACACCCTGGAGTTGGCAGCAGCAGCAGGAGCCCCAACATTACTTTAAAGAGACACTGGGGTTGGCTTCAGGAGCCCAAAAATTGCATGATTCACACCCTGGAGTTGGCAGCAGGAGCCCAAATATACACTGGAGTTGGCTTCAGGAACCCAAAAATTGGATGAATCACACCCTGGAGTTGGCAGCAGCAGCAGCAGGAGCCCAAATATTACTTTAAAGAGACACTGGGGTTGGCTTCAGGAGCCCAAAAATTGGATGAATCACACCCTGGAGTTGGCAGCAGCAGGAGCCCAAATATTACTTTAAAGAGACACTGGGGTTGGCTTCAGGAGCCCAAAAATTGCATGATTCACACCCTGGAGTTGGCAGCAGCAGCAGCAGGAGCCCAAATATACACTGGGGTTGGCTTCAGGAGCCCAAAAATTGGATGAATCACACCCTGGAGTTGGCAGCAGCAGCAGCAGGAGCCCAAATATTACTTTAAAGAGACACTGGGGTTGGCTTCAGGAGCCCAAAAATTGGATGAATCACACCCTGGAGTTGGCAGCAGCAGCAGCAGCAGGAGCCCAAATATACACTGGAGTTGGCTTCAGGAGCCCAAAAATTGGATGAATCACACCCTGGAGTTGGCAGCAGCAGCAGCAGCAGGAGCCCAAATATACACTGGAGTTGGCTTCAGGAGCCCAAAAATTGGATGAATCACACCCTGGAGTTGGCAGCAGCAGCAGGAGCCCAAATATACACTGGAGTTGGCTTCAGGAGCCCAAAAATTAGATGAGTCACACCCTGGAGTTGGCAGAAGTTGGCAGCAGCAGCAGCAGGAGCCCCAACATTACTTTAAAGAGACACTGGGGTTGGCTTCAGGAGCCCAAACATTGGATGAATCACACCCTGGAGTTGGCAGCAGCAGCAGGAGCCCCAACATTACTTTAAAGAGACACTGGGGTTGGCTTCAGGAGCCCAAAACTTGGATGAATCACACCCTGGAGTTGGCAGCAGCAGGAGCCCAAATATTACTTTAAAGAGACACTGGGGTTGGCTTCAGGAGCCCAAAAATTGCATGATTCACACCCTGGAGTTGGCAGCAGCAGCAGCAGGAGCCCAAATATACACTGGGGTTGGCTTCAGGAGCCCAAAAATTTAATGAATCACACCCTGGAGTTGGCAGCAGCAGCAGCAGGAGCCCCAACATTACTTTAACCCTTTCGCTGCCAGCCTACCTGCAGCATTTGCCACTCCCTGTTGCCAGACTGAGTTTGACTGTTTTGCGCTACACATGTTCAACTGTCATTTTCGAAGGGATTTCCAGGGATTTCCCAGGAAAATTATATATTGTTTTTTTCAACAGAGTCTGGGCTTTAACATGAAATGTCTTGTTTGTGTTTTTTAGGTGTATTCTCAACATTTTTGGGTGAAATGTGTGAAAAAAAATAAAAAAAATATATTTTTTTACAATTTGTAGAGTTTTTTTGTAATAAAAAATGTAAGTTTGTCAATAAAATCTTATTGCGTGAGAAACCCCAATTTCTCCCGCTTACAGCGATACCACATATGTATAGGTAGACACCCTTTCCTGCCCAGAAGTCTTTTATAGCTGCTGGATGACAAATGGTTAATTAAAAAAAAAAATGACATAGGGTCCCCCTTCCCGGGGAGGGGGACCCCATTTTTTTTTGGATTTTTAAGGGTTAAAAACCCTTAAAAATCCAAAAAAAAAAATGACGTGGGGTCCCCCTTACCCAAAGTAACCAGCCCGGGACCAGCTATGGGGGCTTGTAGGCACAGAGTGGGGGGGCCAGCTTTGGTGGCCCCCCCACCCTGCAGCCTACGAGCCCACATAGCCTATGTGGGCCCGGGCTCTTCTGCCCCCCCCGGCCTTTGGGGAGGCAGGTAATGGGGGTGCGGGGGTTAATGGCAATGCCACCCCCCCAGCCATGTGAACTGGTATAAGGGGTCTCATGGACCCCTTACCAGCTCACAAAGGGTTAACTGTAAAAAAAAAAACACCACACAATAAAAAAAAGTATTTTATTAAAAAAAAATAATTTTTTTTTACTGTACTTACCTTCGATTGCAAGCTCTTGTCCCTCGCCGCTCAGCTGACAGATGCCTGTGATCGGCATCCAGAGAAGGAGAAGGCAGGAGATCAGAGGATCTCCTGTCACCTCCTTCCAGGGCACCGATCACCGGCATCTGAGAAGCTGAGAAAGCTGAAGCCGGTGATCGGGACCGGGATGACGTCATAAGCCCCGCCCCCAAGGGGGCGGGGCTTAGAGGCAAGATGGCGGTCGCCATCTTGAAGAAGAGAGGAGAGAGCCTCCCAGGCTCCCTCCTGAAGATCGGTAAGTCCTGGGGGGGGATCGGAGGCCCCCCAGGTGAAGAGGAGGGACAGCGGGAGCCAGCGCACATGGAGGTAAGTGAATGTCATTTTTATTTTTTTTTTTTTTTTACAGTTAGCAGCTGCTGCTGCAGAAGCGGGGGGGGGGCGGCCTATTCCGGGGGCTCTCCTGGAGCCATCCGACCCCCCACGGGGGATCGGATGGCACCAAATTAAAGAGGAGACCCGGCCGGATCCAACAAGGGGTCAGGTGAGTATTTTTTATTTTTATTTTTTAAACTAGAAGCGATCAAAGTCAAGCACGTAACACCTACGGGCTTGGCACTTAAGGCCCAGCCAAGCCAGCACGTAGGTGTTACGTGCTTGGCAACAAAAGGGTTAAAGAGACACTGGGGTTGGCTTCAGGAGCCCAAAAATTGGATGATTCACACCCTGGAGTTGGCAGCAGCAGCAGCAGGAGCCCAAATATACACTGGAGTTGGCTTCAGGAGCCCAAAAATTGGATGAGTCACACCCTGGAGTTGGCAGAAGTTGGCAGCAGCAGCAGCAGGAGCCCCAACATTACTTTAAAGAGACACTGGGGTTGGCTTCAGGAGCCCAAAAATTGGATGAATCACACCCTGGAGTTGGCAGCAGCAGCAGGAGCCCCAACATTACTTTAAAGAGACACTGGGGTTGGCTTCAGGAGCCCAAAAATTGGATGAATCACACCCTGGAGTTGGCAGCAGCAGCAGGAGCCCCAACATTACTTTAAAGAGACACTGGGGTTTGGATTCAGGAGCCCAAAAATTGCATGATTCACACCCTGGAGTTGGCAGCAGGAGCCCAAATATACACTGGAGTTGGCTTCAGGAACCCAAAAATTGGATGAATCACACCCTGGAGTTGGCAGCAGCAGCAGCAGGAGCCCAAATATTACTTTAAAGAGACACTGGGGTTGGCTTCAGGAGCCCAAAAATTGGATGAATCACACCCTGGAGTTGGCAGCAGCAGGAGCCCAAATATTACTTTAAAGAGACACTGGGGTTGGCTTCAGGAGCCCAAAAATTGCATGATTCACACCCTGGAGTTGGCAGCAGCAGCAGCAGGAGCCCAAATATACACTGGGGTTGGCTTCAGGAGCCCAAAAATTGGATGAATCACACCCTGGAGTCGGCAGCAGCAGCAGCAGGAGCCCAAATATTACTTTAAAGAGACACTGGGGTTGGCTTCAGGAGCCCAAAAATTGGATGAATCACACCCTGGAGTTGGCAGCAGCAGCAGCAGCAGGAGCCCAAATATACACTGGAGTTGGCTTCAGGAGCCCAAAAATTGGATGAATCACACCCTGGAGTTGGCAGCAGCAGCAGCAGCAGGAGCCCAAATATACACTGGAGTTGGCTTCAGGAGCCCAAAAATTGGATGAATCACACCCTGGAGTTGGCAGCAGCAGCAGCAGGAGCCCAAATATACACTGGAGTTGGCTTCAGGAGCCCAAAAATTAGATGAGTCACACTCTGGAGTTGGCAGAAGTTGGCAGCAGCAGCAGGAGCCCCAACATTACTTTAAAGAGACACTGGGGTTGGCTTCAGGAGCCCAAACATTGGATGAATCACACCCTGGAGTTGGCAGCAGCAGCAGGAGCCCCAACATTACTTTAAAGAGACACTGGGGTTGGCTTCAGGAGCCCAAAAATTGGATGAATCACACCCTGGAGTTGGCAGCAGCAGGAGCCCAAATATTACTTTAAAGAGACACTGGGGTTGGCTTCAGGAGCCCAAAAATTGCATGATTCACACCCTGGAGTTGGCAGCAGCAGCAGGAGCCCAAATATACACTGGGGTTGGCTTCAGGAGCCCAAAAATTTAATGAATCACACCCTGGAGTTGGCAGCAGCAGCAGCAGGAGCCCCAACATTACTTTAAAGAGACACTGGGGTTGGCTTCAGGAGCCCAAAAATTGGATGATTCACACCCTGGAGTTGGCAGCAGCAGCAGCAGGAGCCCAAATATACACTGGGGTTGGCTTCAGGAGCCCAAAAATTGGATGAATCACACCCTGGAGTTGGCAGCAGCAGGAGCCCAAATATTACTTTAAAGAGACACTGGGGTTGGCTTCAGGAGCCCAAAAATTGGATGAATCACACCCTGGAGTTGGCAGCAGCAGGAGCCCAAATATTACTTTAAAGAGACACTGGGGTTGGCTTCAGGAGCCCAAAAATTGCATGATTCACACCCTGGAGATGGCAGCAGCAGCAGGAGCCCAAATATACACTGGAGTTGGCTTCAGGAGCCCAAAAATTGGATGAATCACACCCTGGAGTTGGCAGAAGTTGGCAGCAGCAGCAGCAGCAGGAGCCCAAACATTACTTTAAAGAGACCCTGGGGTTGGCTTCAGGAGCCCAAAAATTGGATGAATCACACCCTGTGGAGAGTCATGTGGAGAAAAAGTAGCTTAGTTAGTAATATCTACATAAAATTATGAATAAACAAATGCAAAAGTATTGCCAAAGTGAAGTTTTGTTTGAGGGTGTGTTTCCACCTTTTAATTAAATCAGAAACAAGAAGGTATCATTGCCTCTGACTAATTAGCCCTCAAAAATTCTTGGAATTTTTAATCTGGAATCATGTCTGATCCGTCTTATCCGAAGAATATTAATAAAAAGTAAGAGTAACGTAAAGGATTTTTTATCAATACTTACTTGTGGTCCGATGCGGAGGAATGTCTGTAACTGGAGAGCAGCGACTTAAATCTGTTTTGCACGATCCATCTTTCTTTAGTGTAGGTCTGGCCCCGTCATCAATCTACTGGAATACATCAGGCATTGTTGGGAGGAAAGCTTGGATGATCCAAGCGCCATTCATTTCCACGCAGGGCAGTCTCTGGAAAAAAAAAGTCTGTATAAACCAGGGTCTTTTTCATATAAAAACAAATGGTTATTCTTGCTTTTAAACCATATGTTCCACAGCCTTACCAGTCATTGTGCCAGCCAATGAAGCAACTTTGTCTCGAAGTGCTGCAAAAGCAGTCCACTGCATCACAAGTGGCATCTGACACCCCCAGTCAACTGTCTGTCTGTTATGCTTTGGGTTCAGCTCCACTATCCATTGATGAAGATCTGATAATCATAAAATTCAGCAGCTACTGCCCAGCCAAGAAGTGGAGGAGACACTCGCCTCTTCTTCCACTAGCCGGCAATTAGTGATGAGGAGAGTGTCGTGGGAGGAGGTGTTGCAAGCCGAGGTAGTGGAAGAGGGTCCCTGGAGTCTGCGGCGGTGGCGGCGGCAGCAGCAGCAGATTATTGCGGACTGTTGTTCGGAAAAATCAGCTACTCAGCGATGTGGCAGTGTTTCATGCAGCATCCTGTGGAGAAAAAGTAGGTTAGTTAGTGTATATACATAAAATTATGAATAGACAAATGCAATAGTATTGCCAAAGTGAAGTTTTGTTTGAGGGTGTGTTTCCACCTTGTAATTAAATCAGAAACAACTAGCTATCATTTGCCTCTGAATAATTAGCCCTCAAAAATTCTTGGAATTTTTAATCTTGATGTCTGAGGGATTTCTCCTCTCAGACAGCGTCACCATAAGTCCAGCCTGCTGCATTACACTTGGAAGAACATCTTGTTTGCGCTGCGACAAGGAAGCCAGAGTCATGCGTCCTGACATGGCACACGTGTTCAGTCTAGTTTTTAAGTCTTGCCCCCATCTGAAAGAACAACAGGAAAGAAAGTTAGCATGCACTTCTGGCACTCCTACACCACCAAGCACAACCCTATTGAGCCTCAGCGTCACAACGGTGTACCCCACCATAGTCTGATTTGCGATGTTTCCACCCGTTGGAATTCCACCCTCCATATGCAGGATCCACTATAGCAGTGGTCCCCAACCCTGTCCTCAAGGCCCACCAACAGGCCAGGTTTTGCAGATCTCCACAAAGATGCACAGGTGGAGTAATTAGTGCAGCTGCAGAGCAATAGAGCTGGCTATTTGGAGATCCAAAAAACATGACATGTTGGTGGGCCTTGAGGACAGGGTTGAGGACCACTGCACTATAGGAACAGAGAAAAGCCATCACGGATTTCTGGATGATCCAAACGGATAGGGGGACACCCCTGTGTAAATTCAATGTAAACCATTGGCAGCTCATACGTGACACCGACCGTTTGCTCAGGCCCTTTGAGGAAGCTACGTTATTAGTCAGTTGCCAGGACTATGAGATGAACGATGAGATTCCACTGCTTCATGTACTACAACACATGTTGGAAACCATGGCTGGTCAGGGCACTGGAGACATGGCACATACATTTCACAGCCACATGAAGCCTGTGGGGACTGAAGTGGAGGAGGAGGAGGGGGTGGGGCAAAGCAAACCACAGTTTAGGTTTCACAAAATGACCATTTTATCTAGTCATCTGACAGAAGAGGAGGAGCAGGAGCAGCCACAGGAGCTAGAGGGTTGTGAGTAAGGTGAGACAGAGGACCCAGACACACCGTGGCAGTTTACAGTGGAGATGGAGACAGGTAGTCCCTCCGAGTCATTTGCACAAATGGCACGATGCATGCTCACATGCTTGCGTACTAGTGAGCGCAGAATTGTCTCCATTTGTCAGCGGGAAGACTTCTGGCTCTCCAACTTATTGGACCCTCGCTTCCGGCACAAAATGGGGGCATTTTTTACGCCCACTGAGAGGGAGGACAAACTGACCTACTACAGAGACATCCCACGTAGTCAGTTGGGCGATGTCTATCTGCGCCATGGCCCATACTCCCGCAGGTCTGACTCGGGGGGACCTCTGCGATCACCTTCCACTGCCATGGCTGCTGGGGGGGTGGAAGGAGCAGCAGCAGCAGCTCCATCAGCAGCAGCCTCAGTCTTCAGTCGCTAGTGAGTAGCTTTCTACACCCGCATAGTAAGTCTACTCATGAGCAGCAGGAAGACCTGGAGCTGGACCTCAAACAGCAGGTCATGTCATACCTTGACATGACCATGCCAACACACCTTCAAGATCCACTGGATTTGCTGGGAAGCCAAACTTGACTTGTGCCCGCAACTAGCAGAGTTTGCCCTGGAAAAGCTGTACTGGCCGGACAGTAGTTGATTTAGATGGCAACTGGGCTGCTCTATATAACGAAGCAAAATGGCAAATTTACCTCACTATATAAGCTATTGCCCCTCAGATTTACACAGGGGCTGCTCTATATTATGCTGCAAAATGGCAAATTTACCTCACAATATAAGCTATTGCCCCTCAGATTTACACAGGGCCTGCTCTATATTATGCTGCAAAATGGCAAATTAACCTCACAATATAAGCTATTGCCCCTCAGATTTACACAGGGCCTGCTCTATATAACGAAGCAAAATGGCAAATTTACCTCACTATATAAGCTATTGCCCCTCAGATTTACACAGGGGCTGCTCTATATTATGCTGCAAAATGGCAAATTAACCTCACAATATAAGCTATTGCCCCTCAGATTTACACAGGGCCTGCTCTATATAACGAAGCAAAATGGCAAATTTACCTCACTATATAAGCTATTGCCCCTCAGATTTACACAGGGGCTGCTCTATATTATGCTGCAAAATGGCAAATTAACCTCACAATATAAGCTATTGCAGCTCTATATAAATAAAAATAAATAAATAAAAAAAGGGCCTGTAGAAGCTTATTTAGTATAACAGATAGGGTGACATGTGCTGGTTTGGGATGCCCATATGGGCTAGTGTTTTGGCAGCAGTACAAAAACCAATGCAAAATGCAATAGCTTAATAAAGCTGATGCTGATCAACGCTTATTTAGTATAACAGATGGGGTGCAACATGCAGGTTTGGGATGCCCTGCGGCCTGGTGTATTTAAAGCAGACCAAAACCAATTCAAAATGCAATAACTTAATAAAGCTGAGGCTGTAGATGCTTATTTAGTATAAACAGGTAGGGTGCAAGGTGCAGCTTTGGGGTGCCCTGCGGCCTGGTTAAATGAAAGCAGTCAAAAAGGAAGTGCAAACTGAAGTAGCTTAATGAAGCTGATGCTGATCAACGCTTATGTTGTATACCAGATAGGGTGCAAGGTGCAGCTTTGGGGTGCCCTGCGGCCTGGTTTATTTAAAGCAGTCAAAAACAAGTGCAAACTGAAGTAGCTTAATAAAGCAGCTGATGCTGATCAACGCTTATGTTGTATAACAGATAGGTTTAAAATAGCATGTGCCTTGGGATGCCCGTGTGGCCTGTTATATTTCCAGCTGAACAAAAAGTAACAATAATCCAAGTATGAGACATCATTTTGACCTTCTTTACAGCGCCATACTTTGAAAAAAAAAAATTAATTTCATGCCGATCAATCCAAAGGTCAATGCCCCTAACAAAAATAGTGTTCGGCATAAGTTTTCCTTCTGGAAGGACGTAACCTTTAGTTTACATGGTTGGGGTAGGTTATCTTACAAATTGGGATACCCCAGGCAGCAGTGTCATTGAAAGAGACAGATTGTAATGCAGGCCATACGCAAGCAGAGAAACTCAGGCTGCAACAGGCCTATTTAGTTTACATGGTTGGGGTAGGTTATCTTACAAATTGGGATACCCCACTGTATATGAAACCGAATATAAATGCACACCCAAAAGTGGACAATCAGCCTCCAAGAGGCCTGCTTAGTTTAAATAAGAGAGCTGCTTAGTATGGTAGGTAGGTTATGTTATGTTACAGAATGGGATGCCCCAAGCAGACTTGAGATCAGTATATATGCACACAGCAGCAGTGTGTTAGCAGGCTCATACAGGCCAAATTTCTTTAAATACCTGTGCAGCTTACAGTAAATGCAGAGGCTAATGGTATGTTACAGAATGGGATGCCCCAAAGCTGACTTGAGATCAGTATATATGCACACAGCAGCAGTGTGTTAGCAGGCTCATACAGGCCAAATTTCTTTAAATAACTGTGCAGCTTACAGTAAATGCAGAGGCTAATGGTATGTTACAGAATGGGATGCCCCAAAAACCAGAGAGCACCTGGCAGGCAGCAGTAAGACTATGCACAGCAAAAGTGTCTTTATCATGCCTAATTTCAATTAGAATAGGTGCAAATGGTTAGGTTCTTAAATAGAGGCTGGTGTAGTCACAGAATGGGATGCCCTAAAAACCAGCAGTAAGTACACCTGGCAGGGACAAGTAGTGCTATGCCCAGCAAAAGTGTCTTTATCAGGCCTAATTTCAATTATAATAAGTGCAAATGGTTATATGGTCTTAAACAGAGGCTGCTGTAGTCACAGAATGGGATGCCCTAAAAAAGAAGTGGACCTGGCAGGGTCCAGAATTGCTATGCCCAGCAAAAGTGTCTTTATTAGGCTAATTTCAATTATAATAAGTGCAAATGGTTATATGGTCTTAAACAGAGGCTGCTGTAGTCACAGAATGGGATGCCCCAAAAAAGATCCAGTAGTGCTATGCCCAGCAAAAGTGTCTTTATCAGGGTTAATTTCAATTATAATAAGTGCAAATGGTTATATGGTCTTAAACAGAGGCTGCTGTAGTCACAGAATGGGATGCCCCAAAAAAGATCCAGTAGTGCTATGCCCAGCAAAAGTGTCTTTATCAGGCTAATTTCAATTATAATAAGAGCAAATGGTTATATGGTCTTAAACAGAGGCTGCTGTAGTCACAGAATGGGATGCCCTAAAAACCAGCAGTAAGTACACCTGGCAGGGTCCAGAAGTACTATGGCCAGCAAGAGTGTCTTTATCAGGCTAATTTCAAATATAATAAGAGCAAATGGTTATATGGTCTTAAACAGAGGCTGCTGTAGTCACAGAATGGGATGCCCTAAAAACCAGCAGTAAGTACACCTGGCAGGGTCCAGAAGTACTATGGCCAGCAAAAGTGTCTTTATCAGGCTAATTTCAATTATAATAAGAGCAAATGGTTATATGGTCTTAAACAGAGGCTGCTGTAGTCACAGAATGGGATGCCCCAAAAAAGATCCAGTAGTGCTATGCCCAGCAAAAGTGTCTTTATCAGGCTAATTTCAATTATAATAAGAGCAAATGGTTATATGGTCTTAAACAGAGGCTGCTGTAGTCACAGAATGGGATGCCCTAAAAACCAGCAGTAAGTACACCTGGCAGGGTCCAGAAGTACTATGGCCAGCAAGAGTGTCTTTATCAGGCTAATTTCAAATATAATAAGAGCAAATGGTTATATGGTCTTAAACAGAGGCTGCTGTAGTCACAGAATGGGATGCCCTAAAAACCAGCAGTAAGTACACCTGGCAGGGTCCAGAAGTACTATGGCCAGCAAAAGTGTCTTTATCAGGCTAATTTCAAATATAATAAGAGCAAATGGTTATATGGTCTTAAACAGAGGCTGCTGTAGTCACAGAATGGGATGCCCTAAAAACCAGCAGTAAGTACACCTGGCAGGGTCCAGAAGTACTATGGCCAGCAAAAGTGTCTTTATCAGGCTAATTTCAATTATAATAAGAGCAAATGGTTATATGGTCTTAAACAGAGGCTGCTGTAGTCACAGAATGGGATGCCCTAAAAACCAGCAGTAAGTACACCTGGCAGGGTCCAGAAGTACTATGGCCAGCAAGAGTGTCTTTATCAGGCTAATTTCAAATATAATAAGAGCAAATGCTTATATGGTCTTAAACAGAGGCTTCTGTAGTCACAGAATGGGATGCCCTAAAAACCAGCAGTAAGTACACCTGGCAGGGTCCAGAAGTACTATGGCCAGCAAGAGTGTCTTTATCAGGCTAATTTCAAATATAATAAGAGCAAATGGTTATATGGTCTTAAACAGAGGCTGCTGTAGTCACAGAATGGGATGCCCTAAAAACCAGCAGTAAGTACACCTGGCAGGGTCCAGAAGTACTATGGCCAGCAAAAGTGTCTTTATCAGGCTAATTTCAATTATAATAAGAGCAAATGGTTATATGGTCTTAAACAGAGGCTGCTGTAGTCACAGAATGGGATGCCCTAAAAACCAGCAGTAAGTACACCTGGCAGGGTCCAGAAGTACTATGGCCAGCAAAAGTGTCTTTATCAGGGCTAATTTCAATTATAATAAGTGCAAATGGTTATATGGTCTTAAACAGAGGCTGCTGTAGTCACAGAATGGGATGCCCCAAAAAAGTTCCAGTAGTGCTATGCCCAGCAAAAGTGTCTTTATCAGGGCTAATTTCAATTATAATAAGTGCAAATGGTTATATGGTCTTAAACAGAGGCTGCTGTAGTCACAGAATGGGATGCCCTAAAAACCAGCAGTAAGTACACCTGGCAGGGTCCAGAAGTACTATGGCCAGCAAAAGTGTCTTTATCAGGCTAATTTCAATTATAATAAGAGCAAATGGTTATATGGTCTTAAACAGAGGCTGCTGTAGTCACAGAATGGGATGCCCTAAAAACCAGCAGTAAGTACACCTGGCAGGGTCCAGAAGTACTATGGCCAGCAAGAGTGTCTTTATCAGGCTAATTTCAAATATAATAAGAGCAAATGGTTATATGGTCTTAAACAGAGGCTGCTGTAGTCACAGAATGGGATGCCCTAAAAACCAGCAGTAAGTACACCTGGCAGGGTCCAGAAGTACTATGGCCAGCAAAAGTGTCTTTATCAGGCTAATTTCAAATATAATAAGAGCAAATGGTTATATGGTCTTAAACAGAGGCTGCTGTAGTCACAGAATGGGATGCCCTAAAAACCAGCAGTAAGTACACCTGGCAGGGTCCAGAAGTACTATGGCCAGCAAAAGTGTCTTTATCAGGCTAATTTCAATTATAATAAGAGCAAATGGTTATATGGTCTTAAACAGAGGCTGCTGTAGTCACAGAATGGGATGCCCTAAAAACCAGCAGTAAGTACACCTGGCAGGGTCCAGAAGTACTATGGCCAGCAAGAGTGTCTTTATCAGGCTAATTTCAAATATAATAAGAGCAAATGGTTATATGGTCTTAAACAGAGGCTGCTGTAGTCACAGAATGGGATGCCCTAAAAACCAGCAGTAAGTACACCTGGCAGGGTCCAGAAGTACTATGGCCAGCAAGAGTGTCTTTATCAGGCTAATTTCAAATATAATAAGAGCAAATGGTTATATGGTCTTAAACAGAGGCTGCTGTAGTCACAGAATGGGATGCCCTAAAAACCAGCAGTAAGTACACCTGGCAGGGTCCAGAAGTACTATGGCCAGCAAAAGTGTCTTTATCAGGCTAATTTCAATTATAATAAGAGCAAATGGTTATATGGTCTTAAACAGAGGCTGCTGTAGTCACAGAATGGGATGCCCTAAAAACCAGCAGTAAGTACACCTGGCAGGGTCCAGAAGTACTATGGCCAGCAAGAGTGTCTTTATCAGGCTAATTTCAAATATAATAAGAGCAAATGGTTATATGGTCTTAAACAGAGGCTGCTGTAGTCACAGAATGGGATGCCCTAAAAACCAGCAGTAAGTACACCTGGCAGGGTCCAGAAGTACTATGCCCAGCAAAAGTGTCTTTATCAGGGCTAATTTCAATTATAATAAGTGCAAATGGTTATATGGTCTTAAACAGAGGCTGCTGTAGTCACAGAATGGGATGCCCCAAAAACGTTCCAGTAGTGCTATGCCGAGCAAAAGTGTCTTTATCAGGGCTAATTTCAATTATAATAAGTGCAAATGGTTATATGGTCTTAAACAGAGGCTGCTGTAGTCACAGAATGGGATGCCCCAAAAAAGTTCCAGTAGTGCTATGCCCAGCAAAAGTGTCTTTATCAGGGCTAATTTCAATTATAATAAGTGCAAATGGTTATATGGTCTTAAACAGAGGCTGCTGTAGTCACAGAATGGGATGCCCTAAAAACCAGCAGTAAGTACACCTGGCAGGGTCCAGAAGTACTATGGCCAGCAAAAGTGTCTTTATCAGGCTAATTTCAATTATAATAAGAGCAAATGGTTATATGGTCTTAAACAGAGGCTGCTGTAGTCACAGAATGGGATGCCCTAAAAAAGAAGTGGACCTGGCAGGGTCCAGAATTGCTATGCCCAGCAAAAGTGTCTTTATTAGGCTAATTTCAATTATAATAAGTGCAAATGGTTATATGGTCTTAAACAGAGGCTGCTGTAGTCACAGAATGGGATGCCCTAAAAAAGAAGTGGGCCTGGCAGGGTCCAGAAGTGCTATGCCCAGCAAAAGTGTCTTTATCAGGCTAATTTCAATTATAATAAGTGCAAATGGTTATATGGTCTTAAACAGAGGCTGCTGTAGTCACAGAATGGGATGCCCCAAAAAAGATCCAGTAGTGCTATGCCCAGCAAAAGTGTCTTTATCAGGGTTAATTTCAATTATAATAAGTGCAAATGGTTAAATGGTCTTAAACAGAGGCTGCTGTAGTCACAGAATGGGATGCCCCAAAAAAGATCCAGTAGTGCTATGCCCAGCAAAAGTGTCTTTATCAGGCTAATTTCAATTATAATAAGAGCAAATGGTTATATGGTCTTAAACAGAGGCTGCTGTAGTCACAGAATGGGATGCCCTAAAAACCAGCAGTAAGTACACCTGGCAGGGTCCAGAAGTACTATGGCCAGCAAGAGTGTCTTTATCAGGCTAATTTCAAATATAATAAGAGCAAATGGTTATATGGTCTTAAACAGAGGCTGCTGTAGTCACAGAATGGGATGCCCTAAAAACCAGCAGTAAGTACACCTGGCAGGGTCCAGAAGTACTATGGCCAGCAAAAGTGTCTTTATCAGGCTAATTTCAATTATAATAAGAGCAAATGGTTATATGGTCTTAAACAGAGGCTGCTGTAGTCACAGAATGGGATGCCCCAAAAAAGATCCAGTAGTGCTATGCCCAGCAAAAGTGTCTTTATCAGGGCTAATTTCAATTATAATAAGTGCAAATGGTTATATGGTCTTAAACAGAGGCTGCTGTAGTCACAGAATGGGATGCCCTAAAAACCAGCAGTAAGTACACCTGGCAGGGTCCAGAAGTACTATGGCCAGCAAAAGTGTCTTTATCAGGCTAATTTCAATTATAATAAGAGCAAATGGTTATATGGTCTTAAACAGAGGCTGCTGTAGTCACAGAATGGGATGCCCTAAAAACCAGCAGTAAGTACACCTGGCAGGGTCCAGAAGTACTATGGCCAGCAAGAGTGTCTTTATCAGGCTAATTTCAAATATAATAAGAGCAAATGGTTATATGGTCTTAAACAGAGGCTGCTGTAGTCACAGAATGGGATGCCCTAAAAACCAGCAGTAAGTACACCTGGCAGGGTCCAGAAGTACTATGGCCAGCAAAAGTGTCTTTATCAGGCTAATTTCAAATATAATAAGAGCAAATGGTTATATGGTCTTAAACAGAGGCTGCTGTAGTCACAGAATGGGATGCCCTAAAAACCAGCAGTAAGTACACCTGGCAGGGTCCAGAAGTACTATGGCCAGCAAGAGTGTCTTTATCAGGCTAATTTCAAATATAATAAGAGCAAATGGTTATATGGTCTTAAACAGAGGCTGCTGTAGTCACAGAATGGGATGCCCTAAAAACCAGCAGTAAGTACACCTGGCAGGGTCCAGAAGTACTATGGCCAGCAAAAGTGTCTTTATCAGGCTAATTTCAAATATAATAAGAGCAAATGGTTATATGGTCTTAAACAGAGGCTGCTGTAGTCACAGAATGGGATGCCCTAAAAACCAACAGTAAGTACACCTGGTAGGGTCCAGAAGTACTATGGCCAGCAAAAGTGTCTTTATCAGGCTAATTTCAATTATAATAAGAGCAAATGGTTATATGGTCTTAAACAGAGGCTGCTGTAGTCACAGAATGGGATGCCCTAAAAACCAGCAGTAAGTACACCTGGCAGGGTCCAGAAGTACTATGGCCAGCAAAAGTGTCTTTATCAGGGCTAATTTCAATTATAATAAGTGCAAATGGTTATATGGTCTTAAACAGAGGCTGCTGTAGTCACAGAATGGGATGCCCCAAAAACGTTCCAGTAGTGCTATGCCGAGCAAAAGTGTCTTTATCAGGGCTAATTTCAATTATAATAAGTGCAAATGGTTATATGGTCTTAAACAGAGGCTGCTGTAGTCACAGAATGGGATGCCCTAAAAACCAGCAGTAAGTACACCTGGCAGGGTCCAGAAGTACTATGGCCAGCAAAAGTG